>VZSF01008169.1:754037-874455 GCA_013398295.1 Chionis minor
AATCTGTTTAGAACAAAAAAAAATCATGTTCTGAACCTACAGCCATTTCTTATTAATAACAAATTAACAATTTAGTACCTTCAGGAACACCGTTAGAGTTCAGAAGTTTATTTGAGCTTTTTCTACATCTTAAGTTTTTTAAATTAATGCTGTAACACTGAATCAAATTAACATCAGAATCATTTGAACACTGGGTCCCTGTCTCTTCTCGTATTACTTTGTAGACACTTAAAAAATAAATTTTAAAAGTACACATGAACTTCAGGAATATCCTACCAGGAAACCAGAAACAGTTTAAGTTTCTTTTTAAAAAGAAGAAAGTTTTTGGTTTTTTGTTTTGTTTTGTTTTTCCAGAAGGCTCTCAAATGGCTTCTATATAAGTGTAACTTTTCGTTTTGTCTCAGCTGCAGCCAGGACACTATAACCAACTAATACTCACGCTCCCAGCTACCTGGACCACTCTACTCCACAAAGGGAATACTTGAATCCATGCTATAAAGGCTACACTAAGCAGAACATTTTCATTTCTAATTCAATAAACTGACAGCAGAAGAAAGCTAGCTACTCTGACCTCAGCAACTATTGAAATTGTTTAAAGGTAATGAAAGTTGTCACAGAAAAAAAAATATTCCAGTAGTATAAAGACACATGCAGATATCAAGAAAACAGTTAAGAATCTGAACAAGATCTCAAAAGGACTTTAAGAGTGGAGAAAGCTGATGCATGAGCTCTTGTATCATTAGAGTTGGAAGAATCCAACTAGGAAGTGTTTCAAGTTCCCCAAATACAGAAAAAAAAGGGGGGGAAGGAAAAAAAAAGGACCTCAACTGTTCTGGGAAATCAACATCAATCATGTGACAGAAAACAGTTTAAAAACAGACCTCATCAAATCTGAGGCTGAATGATACAAATCTTGTTTTTTTGAATACATTAGAAGATCAGCAGAAAACTAAAGACCACCGTTCTGTACCGGCTGGCTTGCCCTTTCAGAGATGCAGTGTAGATGATCCAAACAATTCTCATGTTGCTATTTATAAAGCAAGGAGAAAACAGCTCTGAAGGACCAGCTGCACTGTCTTCATGGAAGATAGAACCAAAAGTGAAAATCCGCGGATATTCTCTGTACTGGCAATCAGCTGAAAATGTGAAGCGAGCTAACTGAGAAGTTACTGTTTATGGATGAAGGGAATATTCAAGCAGAATTTTTTTTCTTTTAAATCCTAGAGGTGGTCCAAGATTGTTCAACTGTCAGCTATTCAATCAAAAGTCATAATGGATTGAAGATGTGGGGAAGAGTGGAATGCAGCTTTTTTCGCAAGCAGGTATTAAAATGACAAAATGTCACCAATAAAACAGTGTTCTTCATTTTAATACTCATTTATGAAAATAAATGTGAAACTCTTAGTTGTTACTTTTTATATATATATTATAAATCACACATGCTTGCGTGAAGTTCTGGGGTTTTTTTTTCATTCAGAGCAAAATATTAAAACACTCAGAAATCAGTAATTCAGAATAAAAATAAAATTTAAAAAAAGAGGATTTTTTTAAGGTATAGTTACCTACTTGAAGAGTGGAATGTAGAAACACTACCCCTTGAAAAGGGAATCCATTTAATACTTTATTACCTCAGCAGCAATAATGATTTATCTACCTAATAAAATTTTCAAGTCATCTAGATTGAAACAATGCCTGAACCAGTTTCATTTGGACATTCATTTTCTTGTTTAAATGCAAACTATATAATGCTTTAAACTCAGAAAAAAATAAAACACACCTGCTAACGGACACAGAATGTTGTTTTCCTTTAATTTGTTGAACAGGAAATACATTTTCATCTAAAATTGCCTTTAAATAATGATGAACTTGTATGCAGCAAATTCCCTTTGCCTTATTTAATATAAACTTTTACAGACCTGACAAAAATGACTATTAAATTAAAAACAATTTTTTGTATTCCCCAAACAAATTGAATCTGCATGATGTGCAAATACTACACAAGCACAAAACAGAATTAAAAGTTCAGGCTGAAATAATATATGCTATTTTAAAAAGCGAAGCATCATTCAAGTGGTGTTCTGTCTATTTTATCTCCAAATTTTCAATCTACTTATCTTCTGCCACAACTCACTATCAGTATTTTCCAAGTCACAAAAATGATTCCTTGTAGGAATGAAAAAAAGTTTAGTGCACTGTTATGAGAGAGAAACCTTTACGTAATTACAGTATTATTATTCCAAACATACGGGACAAGCAATTAAATGTTTCTACCATTTCTTTGTTCTTAGACCAAATGTGGGCTGATTGCTGGGTTTTGAGAACATAAGGACCCAAGGAACATGTAAACCCTACTTCTAGTCCACACTGAACCTGAACACTAGAACCTAGAGTAATGTCTGGAATTTACTAAGCATAAAAATTGACCAGAACAGGTCAACATTATACTGATTCGTTCTATTTTCTGACTACTAAGGATGAAGAAGGAATCTCTATTAAGTTAGTAATATAGGCTATGCAGGTTCTGCTCTCTTCGACTATTTTTACACAAAATAATATTTTTCCTATGCCTTACTTTCCTTTAACCCAGATATATGTAGTAGTCTGGTACATGCAGCTACTTCTCTCGTAAGATTAGAATATATCAATGGTTCTCTATTACAGATATGGCAGGATCTTATTTTACTTAATGTTTTCCCAAGGCTTAGGCAAAAGCAAGTAACTACCTTTTGTATTTGCATCATAATCTATGAAATGGGATCGTGATCTAATTATGACCCTAAAGCAAGTTGCTTGTTGTTGGACAGCATCAATCCTGCCACAGCATATCCAGTAATAAAATGTTCCAGAGATGCTGATATCAAAAGACCCTTATGGAGAGGCAAAGGAAGTCGCAAGTAACTGGAAAAACACTCACGGAGAAGAGAAATAATACGAGTTCAATGGTACACTTCAGAACTCTTATATATTAAGTTTTAGTCCCATTGGATTGGAGTCCTTTACAGGTAGGAAATACTTTAATCAAATCTTGAAGGACAGTAAAATTACTAAGAACCAGTCCTCTATAGGGTGTCAACTGAGGAATTTTTCTTAATAAACCATGACTAAGAGAATAATTTAAGGTACCAGGCAGTTTGCTCCAGCATCTACATGAATTATGGCACCGATGTACACTGGAACTGCATGGCACTGAAGGCAACAAGGTCCAGTCACTACGGAGTTGTGAAGAAGTACCTTTAGTTGAATGGTATAGTGAAAGGTACATTGAGTAGGTTTCTTATTCTCCTAGAAAGGCATTGTGCCTATTTCTGATTAAATGTGCTTCCGAAGGGGACACATGGGGAGCACCTTCTCTGCTTGACAAAGAACTCACCTGCTTTGTTTTCAACTTGGTAGGAAAATGTATTTTGAATCCCCTGACAAAATAAATCAGGATCTTAAAAAAAACTCTGAATTTGGCTCATCTCCTTTTTTTAATAAGGAGATGCGGTTTAAGTCTAAAGTCTGCATATTATTTCTCTAATTTTAACAGTATTTTGTTCCAACTCACAGCCATTACTCGATACACTAATGCTGGTCACACAAATAACCATGGTATTTTTTCTTCATCTGAAAATAACCAACACTTTTTACTATCTTTTTTAACAGATTAAATATGATTCATCATAGAAAAATTACCAGTATTTTTTTCTGTATCTAGAAAATACATACATAGTACTGACTGCCCTCATTAGTAACTATTTAAGGTGATTCATCTGAAATTATTTTTATGTTTAGCGAATGTGCTCAATCCTATTCACACAGATGCTCTTATAAGTAGAAAAATATACAACAGTGTATTTAATAGGATGAATGTTCATTAAGATACTCACGGGAGCACGTGGCAGTTTGCCATTCTAGACACTGTCCATATGGGAAGGAGATTATATAGGCATTTGAGTCAACACACCGCTTTGTACTGCTGCACCACATACATTCCATGCCATTACTCGTGCAATTAGAACATGTTGTGCGCAGGGAGCACGGCTTTTTGCAGGGTCTGGCATTCTGGTTGGGACTAACTGGAAGATAGCCACAAACATTTACAATTTTGAACAACAGTGCAATCTCCTTTTTCTTTAATCATATATTCCATTAGAAAGATCCTTGTTAAAGTGAAAGTGGTTGCTTCCTTAATTAGCTGTAAATAATTTCATCCAAACTTACAGTGCAGTATACAAATACAATTATATTTCATAAAACTTACTAAATAATATTCAGCATGACTCATACTAGAGCTCTAAAAGAGTACATTTAAATTTTTTCACAGCAATTTTACCTATATACAGAAAAAATACATTTAATATTCATTACCTGGTAACGTCAGCTTAGTTACTCGCACATACATGAAATAAAATAAGTCTCAAACGTCTATTGCAAGTACAGTAGAGTTCTGGGTCTGTTGTTCTCCTGAGTTTAACAATGTATAAGCAACAGTATTCTACTTATGACTTATCCCCTAAAATTTTGCCTTACACTGTACATATCAAAGTCATCAGAATCTAAAGGGAAAGTAACAAAAGAAACACTGTTCAATGCAAAACAGATTTGGTTGTTTGGGTTTTTTTGTTGGTTGGGGTTTGGTTATTATTTGTTTTTCTCTACTAGAGGCCACATTTTGATTAGGTTAGTGGTGTACGCCATCTCAAAAAGTTGTAACACAAAAAGAACTTGTGTACTTTAACTCCTGATTTTTGCTTTGATTTCAACTAAAACTGGAAAGTGTACAAGAACAACAGTATAGTAATTGTTAGGTAGGAACACAAAAGAATAGAAAGCACTGTATTTTCCATACAGAAGCGCCTTGTGAAACACTGGGATTTAGCCCTCCTGTGTATTGCCATGGTTTTGTGTATTATTGACTCATATTCAATACAAGCCAAATCACTTAACCCTGGCTGTTCCTGGATTTAACCTATGTACATATTCAAGTTGTAGTTTGCAATTCATTAAAAAATACAAATAAAACACTAACAAAAATCAGCTGAACTATAAAAGTATTCTCATAAGGCTGAAGTACTTCAACATCTATAGTCTTTGAAGCACCTCAAGATCAAAAAAACCTAAAACAAGACACCAGTAACTGATGCATATAATGTTGACCTAATTGTAAAATACCACATCTTAATAAAGCTGTTTGTGTTCCACCTAGTGTATCCTTTACATTGAGATGTGTCTTCCATTATGACTGTATCTTAATATTCTGAGAAAAATCTGGTAAAAAATTAACTATTAACTCAAAATTGAGAACACTCTGAAAGTTTAGGGAACATAAATGGCAGTAGCAACAAGTGTACAATATATACTTCGCAATTACATTACTATTTGGAATTTTTCTATAAGAAAAAGGATTGGTAAGACCACACTTTGGTTATGCAAGTTAACAAGTCTCACAAATTCACAGCAAAGCCATCAGATTGATAGGTAGTGTTCCCAACATACCATCAATGTGTTTTGCACAGACAATGCACAAAATAAATCTGACAGGGAAATTTAAAGAACTTCATGTGCTCGACCTCACAGCTATGAAGAGAAACATAGGGCAATCAGAGCATGAAAATGCTAATTCGAACTGGCAAGTGAGTATTTGCCACAGTGATCTTTACAAACAAACAAACCTAAAGGTGGAAACAAGAATTTTGGCTTTGTCAGTCTTTTAGACCATAAAAATATTCAGTGATGTTCGGTGAAACCCGGAAAGAAAACATCAGCCTTGCTGAACACCTCCACAGACACTTTCATGCTCTAATCACTGTTGTCACTGACTCCTACTGATTTGGAGACAATTTATAAGACTTCTAGTGTAATGCAAACTAAGCCATGTAAACAACTAACTCACAAATAATTATTTGCTAGAATAGGAATGTTATTTGTTTTCTTGATTAAAGCTCCATATTTTTAATTTTTTTTTCATTTATTTAATGCAAATTCTCCAAAAATCCCTCTTAGCCAAATGAAAACCCAAACAGGTTGCTAATCATGACAGTAACAGTAAGTGAGTATAAGAGGTTGCTTACCAACAGGTTTTTCACACACAAGACCATCTGCCATCGCAGTGCATGGATTCGCTTTCAGACCTGCCACCTCTGCTCTTTCTAGGTATGCGCAGAAGCCAGAGTCATTTGGCTCTCCAGGAAGCCACTGCAGAGTTGTATTTGTAAAAGGAGACATGTCATCCCATCCCCAGTAGGAGATGTTGATCTTGCGTAAACCTACCCAAGGTGAAATTTTCTATGAATCAGAATGAAACAAATGTGACATAATTAGTTAATTTTTTATTTAATTTTTGTTGTCGTTGTTAAAACATTTCAAAGAATAGCTCAAGAGCAAGAGCTTCACATTTTGAGAGAATTCACCATGTTGTTCTCTCACTTTATCATCTCACCAGTCATTTTCCAGACAGTTTTTCTTCTTAGTTGTTCTACCTTGCTGAACCCCACCCCAGAATAAAAGCAACAAAAACCCTCCTCACCCATCATATGCTTCTGTTCTACTGAAAACACGTTTGTTCTGTTCAAAGTCAATCCTGATCACTATTAGTTGATATAGAGTCAAAAACCAGGCCAAATGTTCACAATGAAATTGTGGGGGTTTTCCCCAGTGACTACTATACTGATTACTAATTGCAAGGCCAATATGGATAATAAAATACATATAAGTTTCACAGAAATCAAAATTCAGGAAAAAACAGGAGAAATGTTCCATCCCCTAAAATTTGTATTGCTGATACGGATCAACACCTTCAGGCAACTGAGAAATAGAAATAAAAACAGCACATCCACCACTCCAATGCTGATATGCACTGCATATCCTTTTATTATTGATTTAAAAGCTAGTCTACAAAACAAAAAGGATTAACTCTCAAAATATACTTAGGATGTATGGGTAAAACTGCAACACAAGAATTCTACTACTTCTTGTCATTTTGTCTTTATACAATTAGCAAGAGAAAAAGCAGATTTTGAGGAACAAAGGCCTCTGCCTGTTCCAAGATAAATCTACATACATTCCTTGCTCCTGTCACTGTAAAAATCTCAAGATACTGAAAACAAACACTTTTCCTCATGCAATGTCTGCACGGGCAGTTTTCATCAACTCTAGCTTAAACACAAGGAACACAGATATCAAGACACTATACCAGAGCGCCAAACAGCACAGCTACCTGCACCAGGCAAAGGATGGATGTTGTCAGCTCCAAAGCAGAGACGCTGATCCGCTTGGGAATTAGGTTCTCAACTGATATAATTTAGAAGCTAAAGTACGTAAAACACTATGACATACCCAGAGGGAACCAGCTGCGGTTCAATATCTATGTGGTATTCCACAAGTGAACCAAGAGTCACTGCCATCATCTCTCAGAGAGATATTCTACCTTTGATCTCACATCTTTCTCTGGCCACTCAGTTTTAATCCATGGCTGAAAAATTTTTCAGAGCTCTTAAATCTACACCTGATCAGAGAATTCCTTTTTCCCCTGTCTCATTAGACCAAATTGAAATATGAATGATTATTAATTTTGTTTCAGAAATACCAGGGGTAATTGTTTAAAAAAAAAAAACCCAGTAGGTAGATAATCAGTGTTCCTGACCTCAAACAAAAATTGCTAGAGCAACTAACAGACTTACAGATGCAAGAACAGACTTAAATAAACCAAATAATGACTAAGAAACATTCCATTCCATAAGCAGTGATGCACTCTGGTAGACTCTAAAACAGCAATGAGAACATCCGGCAAAAATGCCACCGACCACTCTTGCTTCTTTCTTCTCTATTGACTTCCTAACTTCATTGCTATCTCACTCAGGTGATCAACTTCCCAGGTGTCCGTGAGAGCTCCCACATTCTGGATACTAGAAAGAATATGATGCAAGCAAAGTGGAACTTGGATATCTGCAAAGTGGTAGATAATACATCTGTTGTCTTATTTGTTGTTTAGTTCCCCAGATTGCTATATACTTCCTGACACAGCTGGTAAGTGTGCCAGCTAGGGAAAGTGCCCTGCTGGACCTGATGTTTGTGAACAGAGAAGGACTTATGGGTGATGCGATGTTTGGAGGCTGTCTTGAGTACGGTGATCACAAAATTATAGAGGTTTTGATTATTGGAGAAGAAGGGGGATCAGAAGGACTGCCACCTTGGATTTTTGGAGGGCAGACTTTGGCCTCTTTAGGAGCCTAGTTGACAGAGTCCCTTGGTAGACAGTCCTGGAAGTAGCCCAGGTAGTTTGGACATTCTTCAAGAAAGAAACCCTAAAGGCTCAGGATCAGGTTGTCCCCATGTGTGGAAAGACAAGCCAGCAGGGAAGAAGTCTGGCCTGGCTAAACAGGGAGCTTTTGCTGGAACTCAAGGGAAAAAAAAAAAAACTAAAAAAAAAAAAAAGGATAATGCCTTTTGAAAGAGGNTTTAGTTCCCCAGATTGCTATATACTTCCTGACACAGCTGGTAAGTGTGCCAGCTAGGGAAAGTGCCCTGCTGGACCTGATGTTTGTGAACAGAGAAGGACTTATGGGTGATGCGATGTTTGGAGGCTGTCTTGAGTACGGTGATCACAAAATTATAGAGGTTTTGATTATTGGAGAAGAAGGGGGATCAGAAGGACTGCCACCTTGGATTTTTGGAGGGCAGACTTTGGCCTCTTTAGGAGCCTAGTTGACAGAGTCCCTTGGTAGACAGTCCTGGAAGTAGCCCAGGTAGTTTGGACATTCTTCAAGAAAGAAACCCTAAAGGCTCAGGATCAGGTTGTCCCCATGTGTGGAAAGACAAGCCAGCAGGGAAGAAGTCTGGCCTGGCTAAACAGGGAGCTTTTGCTGGAACTCAAGGGAAAAAAAAAAAAACTAAAAAAAAAAGGAGAGTTTATGGCCTTTGGAAGAAGGGGCAGGCAACTCGGGAGGACTACAAGGAGGTCATGAGGTTATGCAGGGAGAAAATTAGAAAAGCCAAAGCCCAAATTGAACTTAATCTGTCTCCTGCTGTAAAAGACAATTAAAAATGTTTCCATAAATACATTAGCAACAAAATGAGGGCTAAGAAGAATCTCCATCTTTTATGGAATGCAGGAGGGAAACATGGTGACAAAGACTGAGGAGAAGGCTGAGGTAACTTAATGCCTTCTTTGCCTCCATCATTAATAATAAGACCAGTTGTTTTCCAGGTACCCAGCCCCCTGAGCTGAAAGACTGGGAGCAGAATGAAGTCCCCATGATCCCTGTGGAAACGGTTAGGCACTTGCTACATCACTTAGACGCACACAAGTCTATGGAGCCCAATGGAATCCACCCAAGGGTTCTGAAGGATCTCCAGAAATGCTCACCAAGACACTTTCCATGATTCATCAGCGGTCCTGGCTGACAGGGGAGGGCCCAGTTGACCAGAGGTTAACACACAGAACACTCACCTGCAAGAAGGGCTGGAAGGAGGATCCAGGGAACTACAGGCCGGTCAGTCTGACCTTGGTGCTGGGAAAGGTTATGGTGCAGGTCATCCTGAGTGCCATCATGAAGCACAGAACAAGCAGGTGATTGGACCCAGTCAGCACAGGTTCATGAAAGGCAGGTCCTGCTTGACAACCCTGATCTCCTTTCATGACAAGGTGACCTGTTTACTGGATGAGGGAAAGGCTGTGGATGCTGTCTACCTAGACTTTAGCAGAGACACCGTTTCCCACAGCATTACCCTGGAGAAACTGGCTGCTCATAGCTTGGACTAGCATACTCTTTGCTTGATGAAAAACTGGGTAGATGGCCAGGCCCAGAGTGGTGATGAACAGAGTTAAATCCAGTTGGTGGCTGGTCACAAGTGATATTACCCTGGGCTCTGTACTGGGGCCAGTTCTGTTTAGTATCTTTATCAACAACCTGGACTTGGGGACTGAGTGCACCCTCAGTAAGTCTGCAGATGACACCAAGTTGGGCAGGAGTGCTTGAGGGTAGGAAGGCTCTACAGAGGAATCTGGACAGGCTGGATCAATGGGTCAAGGCCAATGAAAGACATTGATGTGCTGGAGCATGTCCAAAGAAGGGCAACAAAGCTGGAGAAAGGTCTAGAGCACAAGTCTTACGAGGAGTGGCTGAGGGACCTGCGGTTGGTTAGCCTAGAGAAAAGAAGGCTGAGGGTCTCTACAACTACCCGAAAAGAGGCTGTAGCGAGGTGGGGAGTCGGTCTCTTCTCCCAAGCGACAAGGAATAGGACAAGAGGAAATGGCCTCAAGTTGTTCCACGGGAGGTTTAGGTTGGATATTAGGAAAAATTCGGTGGTTGAGTCACCATTCCTGGAGGTACTCAAAAGACATGTAGACGTGGTTTAGTAGTGGACTTGATAGTGGTATGGTAACATTTGGACTTGATGATCTTAAAGGTGTTTTACAACCTAAACAAATCTATAACTCTATACATACATGGTCCACATGCATCAGAAAGCCTCAGATATTTATGCATGTCTTTAGACATCTCTCTGTAGAATGCCAAGTGTACACACAAGCCTCACATAACAAAATGTCAGGGGCTTCGGCAGGATAAATTGCTGACAAACACAGACCTAAAACAATCCTAAATGCCTACTTTGGGGCTGAGGAATTCTAGCCAAGAGAACCTTCCATATATTACTGCCTGTTTCGATTGCTCTGCCAAATAATTTGGCCTCAGCATCGGTATATAGAAAACAGAGATCCTATTTCACAGCTATGGTGAAAAGCATGTCAGGCCAATAATGAAAACTGACGGTGCCGCAGTGACATTTGGAAAGAAATTTTTCTATTTGAGCAGGAAAGTGTCTCAGAATCCCTTCAATGATGACATTGAAGTCCCAGGGAGGATCATGAAAGCCAGAGCAGCCTTAACAGATAAAAGCAGCACCTCTGAAATGAAAGACTTCAAGCAAAAGCAACACGTACCATAGTCATCACCATTCCTAATAGCTGTAATATCTGGACAACTTCCAGTCATCATGTCTGATATCTCAAAATCCATATGTACCATCTTTGGCGCTTTACTAGTGTAATACATCAAAATACAAACCTGAACACTAATTAGCATACTATCAAATGCACTCCATCAAATCTACTGCCTATGCAGGCTCACTTATGCTGCTCGGGGCATGTCATTAGGATGCCAAAAAAAGATTACCCAAAACTTTTTTTCTTAATGTCTGATTAAAATACGGTAAGTAGCTGAGAAGTAGGCCACCAAAATGCTCCAAGGACATGCTTAAAGCAAATATTCACTTATGTGACATTAATTCCATGATGTGGTGGACTACAGCTGAAGACCGCTGGCGACAACAGAGATTGTGTGTTGATATGACAAGGCTTATCAGCAAAAATGACTGCTGCTGCACTGCACAAAGGCCATCAGAAAAAAAAAACAAATAGGGAATAGAGAATTCAGGAAGTTCCATTTGTGACACCTGTAGCCGCCGGTATGCTGTGACTATCAAACTAATTTCATCATAAAAAAAGCATAAATCTAGTCTTTATCTCTCCAACTGATGAAAAGTTCAGTCACAATAGATGAGAGTCTTAAAGTACTTGAAGCAACTGTGGGACTTCAAAGGCACTGAATGAGAATGCCAATCCAGTTTCTTCTTCAGGCTTAAGAAATAATGAGTGTTAAACTATCTTCACTTGAATTCTACATTTGTTTCATTTAATACAAAATGAATGTAGAAAACCGATTCTTTTGCTTTCAATATCTTGCCAAAGATGCTTCTGAAGAGGAACAGGCAGGAAGGAAACCAGACTGCCTGTTCTCTGTACCCAGAACTCACTGGTGTAAGATTCTAGTTTCCAGGTCTCTTGAAAAATATTGTTATCAAACCAGGTGAGTGAAAAATCCAGTACGAATCAACTCTTCACTTCAGAAAAATACTTGCTGACATGAAATCAGCCCCAAACATGTCTAAATTTTTCTTCTCAAGAAAGAATATTGGCTTCTTTATTGGAAGGTCAGATGATCTTTGCTCAGCATGTAAGTGGGAAGAAAGTTACTCTTTGGAGAGTTCTGAAGACTTGTTCATTCTTCCTCAAGACCTTGATGAATGCATACTTTCCAGATGTCCAAAAACCACAACCAAGAAACCCATCCTACCCTCTCCGTATTTAGCACTTAGTAAGTTGTTCAGATTCCGAATTGAAGAGGAACCTGCAACTCAACGAGAATCAGTTCCTTTTCTATTTGAGGAAGGGGGAAAAGCTCCAACACACATATGAACGCATACACATGTGGACATGTACAATGCAAGAAATTTTCAGTAAACAATTACATGACCTAATACAGGAAATCATTCTTATTCAAGACACCTTTGTCACCACACCGGTGGTCTGTCCTGCTGCTTAGCCTCCTACTAGGGAGCCAGACAACAGGCGAATGAGAATGTACTGAAAATTTTTCTAGTTATTTGACTGCGCCTATCTCAATTCTTCAACCTGACTATTACAGTATCTAATGTATGCCACAATTTTCCTGGGTGCTTTAAAGTAGTCCACGCTCGCTGGAGTTGCCAGTCCTCTGGGGACAGAAGCAAATGGGAACCCCCAAAGCATGTGGGTCCTGCCATCAATAGATTTTTCCTTCAGTGCCAAATGCGTGATCATCGTGTGTTGCAAAGGTGAGGAGGCAGCAAGGTCTTCTGGAGACCTTCAATGTCTAAGCTCAGCGGGACCCATTGTTTGATTTCAGCAAGGCTGCTATCGTTTCCTAGAAGCTAGAGTTACCTCATCCTTCATTGCTCCAAAACAGAAAATGAAGGGAGCACTTGCTGTCTCTAGAGAAGCTGTAAGAATTCCTTAATACAAAGTATGCACCAAAATGCTTCTAGCTTTCAAGAAAAGAATAGACCATCTAGTCTCACTTGGGGCTATTGCTACCTTGGCTCATTTAGAAGTCAGACAAACGGTACAGCTCCATTTTACAATTCCTAGTACCTAGAAACTTGGTAAAAATGGTGGTCATTCTGCCCTCACGCCTCTTAAAGCGCTAATGGGCATGCAAGGTGGAAGTAGACATTGCTATTCATCAAGATTTCAGTCTCACAGAGAGGTCTTGTAAAAGGGCTGTCCCTTCAGATTTTGCATACACATATGCACAAATATACGAAGATAGACCACTGAATTTTCAGTGCATACAAAAAGGCCACAAGGCAAATGTATTACACACGTCCCATTAATATTCAGCTCTACCATTCTTCCATGAATGTGGAAGAATAAGACAGGCAGTATCTCTCAGTTTTTTGTTGCCGTTATAAAAACTAGAATTATTTCAATTGAAATTATTTTCTAGCTAGCAGAAGTTAATTGTTAGGTTTGGTTTAATATTTTTTTTAATCATGCAAAAGAAAATATTAAACAGTTGGAAAAATTTAGTAATTAACATAACAGCACTTTTTATACATAAGCTATCAAAATACTTCTTTATTTGATGTCTTCACTTCTCTAATACTTGAGCCTTGTTACCTGCTACCACTGCTATTAATAAGTAACAGAAAAGCTTCTCTTTTCTATAGACATGAGAGTAACCATTTGCTTTGAATTAATTTGAATCTCTTAACCAAAATTCTCATCTGTATCTAGGGAATTATCTTCTACTTATGCCTCTAAAATTTTTTTACCTTTTAAATACCATTATTTCTTTAAATAATGATTTATCATTACTGTGGACATCAGCATTGAACATTTTTGTTCCCATTTAAAATTGTTAAGAGCTAAAAGCTGTATTTCACCTACATCATGATACATACACAAAAAGTCAACAAAACAAATGATAGCTTTTTTACCAAATAATACAGATAATTATTATTTATAGGACTTAGGAATTATTTCAATTAAATTATAGATTTCTATGTGAAATGGTGAAGTTCATTAAACTTTGCCCTTATCGTTTTTCTTTCATATGGGAAGAGGAAAGGTTAGGGAGGAAACAGTGGTTCAATAGGAGCAAATATGAATTCCAGTCTACTATTTTTCTATTTTTATTCAACAAGTATAGACCAGAATTTGTTTAATCATGATTACAGAATACCACTGTTCATATTCTGGCTGTTTAAATTGAGACCATTTTTTCTGGAATACTATCACCATTCATGTCTTGAAAAGTTACGTATATATTTCAAATGTTTCAGAATTTAAACAAATTTTAAAAATCAGGCTTCAAGGTATATCTATGAAAATTCCCAACTGCAATAAACAGCAGGTGGCCAAATCCATCTTGGAAAAGCTTGTAATGGGCCTTAAAAACATTGCACTGGAAAATGCAATCAAATGTATCTTGAGAATTATTCTATAAGTTTATCCCACTACACAGTTTAAAATTTAGAACCATTCTCTAGAATGTTTCTCCTCTCATCTATTTCTTCCTAGGCCAGTTTTTAGAACTCAGAGGCCATCTTAGAAGCCATGTAACTTGTGCTTGAAATGCAGCTGGTCACAGTTTATCTGTTTTTATAGAACAATCTTTAGTAACACTGATAAGAAGTTGCCAAAAACCCTTTTAAGTGAAAAATCAACCTCTATGTTAAGTTAGAAAATATTTAGGAATTATTAAATTCTGAGACAAGTTGCTGGACAGGGCTTTATTTTCATCTGACAGAAGAGCAAAACTGCGATCATACGATGCATAGCAATAGAACATCATTCTGTACTCACACCTACAGTCCCATTTAACTGAATATAAGGCAAGTTTTTAGCCGTTACAAGGATTTATTAAATACTGATCACTAATAACTTTAAAAATGTGCTCTTCTCTTATTCTATATTACCCAATTTTAATTTTCTTTTAAGTAGTAATTATGGAACCTAGTTAGAAAGGAAAACTATGTAAACTTAACTAGAAAGCTGACACTTCAGGTTAAATCCAGTTTACTCTAAAAATTTAAGTCAGAATAAGTTGCTTTGAGATCTACAGTGAATGTGATCATTTATAACCATGACACACTCTTCAGTCACTACTGCTGCCTCAGCACTAATTTAATGAGGGCTGAAAAATTTGCAGATAAGTGAACTTGCAAGTCTACCTTTACTGAATAGCCAATTACGACTGAGGCTCAAAATCCTCTTCTGTTTCTTACTTATGCAAATTGCTAAGGAATTACATATCTCTGTCAGAAATTTATCTCCACCTTTATGTAAATTCCTTTAATTTGGGATCTTATATTGTCCTGGAACTGTGCAATACACTCCTCACTCATTTTCTAATGCATGCATCACAATATGTTATTATCAACCTTCAACAAACTTTTCAAGAATCATTTGAACTCCTTGATTTCTAGAAAAATAGTTGCCCTAGAAAAAAAAACATACACTTAAACTTTGAAAATACAGTGGCCCCTTAGTGCTCACATTTCCACAACAGTCACAGTTTTGAGAAGGGCTTGCAGTTAGATTGCCTCTTTTCTGCACCATTATGAACAAAAAAACCAGCTTACTGAAAATAAGAGCTATATGAAGAGAAACCATACATTCTATTTACTACCTCATTGCCTTGTTTCTATTCTTTAACTATGCATCGATTCTAACTATGCTGGATACCTACATATTTCATATTTTGTAAATATATACTCAGCAAATGCTACATTATAAGCAGTGGAAGTAAGCTTCATGATTTAAGTGTCTCAGTATCTATTAGACACAAATGATGAAATCTAGATGTAATTACTAGGCAAGACTCACGCATTGGTCATAAGAACACTGATTTCTCCTACTCTTTCCAAATTTTGCTATTGTGGCATTCCTTATAAAAACATGTAAAATGTGTCAAACTGAAAACACTACAACTTCCCCAATTTCCATCTACAGAAATTATAGCTAGTATTCCAGTAGGACTTCAGATTGAATACGTTTGAGTTTCCTTTTTTATAGGGGACAATTTTTTTGGAAATTCAGGTTCTCAGGCATCCAAAGTGAGTTGAACTCCCCACTTCCTGAAAGCAGGAAGAGAGTTAAACTAGAGGTGAACGTTTGGGCAGTCAATGTTAACAACTCCAATATGGAGACAAAGTGCTGAAATAATTTGTTAGACTTTCAAAACCACAACAGTAAAGCGAGACTGCTAGAAAACTACAGTAAAGAGACTAACTCAGAAAAAAAAAATGTCAGCTTCACTAAAACCAGACATATGATAAAACCACAAAAACATACAGCCCCCTGAGAATATTTTGAGCTAACAAGGAATAACATTGCCTTGCAAAGCTTGCTAATTGACTGCAACCTACACTCAAGTGTAATTTATAAGGATGCTTAGCCCTGAGAACAGTGAGTTAAAGGAAAAGTTGCAAACAGTTTATATAACGAAAGGCATTGTTTAAAACTGTTCTCATCTTTGTTTATGCTTACTAAACCAAAACTAAATCTTCTCAGAATTTACTGCATGCTAACAAGAAAATTATTATTTTTAGTTAAATCCCACAGTTGTAAGCAAACCCCCAAGAGGACTAATTGCACTTTTAAATGAGTATACAACATTTGAATATTAGCAGGAACAATTAATTAACCTCATATTGCTGTTTAATCTACTTTGCAGAAAAACTTGAATCTTCCCTTTCATAGGATTTTGCTTACTAGGTCAATAAAACAGCATATAAGAAAAAATATTAAGTGTTGTTTTGCTTTAGTATGGGGATCTGCAGTCTATCCATTGTGTTTATTTTTGCATTTTCTTAAATAATTTCATTTATTTTCAATTAAAAAATATATATCTTAGACTCTACATTATTGGCGATAGTTTTAGAATACACCTGCAAATTCAACAGTGTTTTGATTTCATACCACAAAGGTCTTTATTTTGTCCCTTTCTTTAGTACCAACTGAACCCTGTCTTTATCCTTTAAAAGGAGGCAATGTATTGATTTCCAATTTAGTATTGTAATCAAGAGAAATTATTGATACATAATGAGGTTTGGACAGGGTGTGGAGACAATGGCAGTCTCCTCCCTTTGAATCTTTCCAAAGCTTCAGTGTTTTGTATTATTCTGAATATGATGAAGCAATTGTCTTAAATTTGTCCCAGAGCAAGGACTTTGCGTATTAGAAAACAATCCAAAAAGTCCCACATTCTTTCTATGAACAATAAAGAATTATGAAGTCCATCTAGGCTGTAGTATTTACCAACACTATTTTAACAGTTTTTTTAAATACACAACAGTTACCAAAGTTGTTTGTCATTTCTCTGTAAGAGAACATCAAATAAAGAGATAAAAATATATCCATATTCTTATTTCCAAATGTTGCTCTGACACATTCACTAATCCTGAAAGCTTTTGTTTCACACAGGTGAAAGATTTTAAAGCATTTGCTATTAACTACACAAGTCAAACTCCACCATAGATAATACAGATTAAAGGCATAGTGTTCACTTTACAGTTGTTCTGACTACATTTATGAACTCCACACCACCACCTGCTACAAAAACAAGCCATCTAAAATGAAATCTCACTCCTTAAATCATTATGATTGCAGTTTGAGATGAAGAGGCAGACAAAAGAAAATCAAGACGTTTCAGAGAGCCTCTGTCACACCTGATAAGACATTTAGGCAGTCTCACACAGAATAAACAAACAAAACTGGACAGACAGATATGAAAGAAAAAAATTATTTTTTTCTAAATGCCACCACAAACACACCAGGATAAGTCACGGTAGCATTTCATTAGAGCTTCTGACAACTAAATGATCACTTAACCCAAGACACACTTTTAAAGTGCATACATCTGCCAACACTTACATAAACTGTATGTGAGGTATCTCTAATTTATATCACCATATTGGCTCGGGACATACTTCATTTAAATAAAGATATGCTCAGCAGGATGTCACCTTGTTGAAGTTCTAAGCTCCGAAACGCAAGACAAATCTAGCTTCCAAACACTAAAAAAAAAGCTATTGCTCATCTACACCTCAAGCCAGTCAGGTAATATCAGTCATATCAATACTCTATCACACTTCATTAGATTTGAAGGCCTCCTGTGTAGTATTTTAATAGGAATTGGGGGTAAAAAAAAAGGCGGCAAAAGAAAAAATTAGAGAAATCATTGCCATTTGAGAGTTTGTTATTTTGATTTCAATCACATTTTCAATATTTTCTCATACCAAAGAGCAGACAGGCAGAATGTGTTTCAAAGCTGCAGTAAGCACAATCTCAGGGGAGATCTGACATAGAAGAATTACTTCTTTCTCTCCTTTATTAGCAAATAATAGAATATACATGTGTTTCTAGTTAAAAAAAAACCACACACACAAACTTGCTCTGCCCAGGTCCTACACTTATTGTGAAAAATACCCCCAAAATTAAGTATATAACCTATGCTTGCATCTTCTTCTTGTAATGGAACACTAAGAAGGATAACAGAATATTTTGATTCACAGTATATATCCCTGAACTCTTGTATTCAGATTTAGTTTAACACAAAAGTAATCTTTAATTGCCCTTTTCTTTGCATGCATCTCAATTCACCTGCAACATAACAACTTTTCAAATCACATACTAACTTGATATAAGCTTTAATTATGATTCATAATTATCTTTTATTTTCCTGTAGCTATAAATCCTACTCAAAAATTCGTGATTTTATCCAGACAAAGAAACCCTGCATGTTCTACAAGCCAAAATACACCACCCTTTTAAAAATGTCCTCTGTCAATATGGACTGATTTGCTTGTAATGGAATCTTATTCCGCTAAGATGTCCTGTCTGAGTGTACGCTGTGGGGTTTGACATCTTTTGAGCCTCCGTGATGTGGGTTAACAGCTTAAACGCAGCAATAAGGCTCTGAATATTTAGCTGCTAAAAACTGGATCTGACCACCCACGGACAGATAATCAATCTTCAACTTCCCTTCTCTTTTCCCACAGTTGACAAGTTAATATGGATTATATTCCTAAAGAATATTCTGATGGCAGCTTCCACAGCTTCCTTATTTGCCAGAGGCACGCAAGAGTTTTTGGCCCTTTTCCTCCCCCACCATTATCACAGAAAGCTAATTAGCTCCTGGCTCATTTCAGTGCTGCTGTGCAGGGAATTTCCACATGCTATTACAGCTGGAATTCCCACTAGTATAGCTTCCCTGTGACCTTTTGATCCCACGTACCAGTTACATAGGGAGTTAGGGTTTTCCAGAGAAGACACATCTTTAGTACCTCCCTGTCCTCAACTGCTTGCAGCCTGTGTCAAATGAAGGGGCATGGGAACAAGTGCCCTTCCGATGGCGTGAGGTTGCCAGCGGCTCAGGCTTTTTCACCAATATTGCGGCCATCTCCACGATTGCTCTCTTTCACACTGTCTGAGCTTCAGTTCATATTCTGCTACTGACTGCATTTCCAGGAGACTACAGCGTGAAGAGATGTTGTAATCTGAACATCTCAAAGTGTTGAGCTTGAAAAGTCAAAATAAGCAGAACCGTGAATTATCAAAACTATTCCCTGAACAGCTGATGTAATTGAGCACTGACACTAGACTCCCCAGTACAAGCAGGCACTTAATGAAAAAGCTTCTGTATTCTAAACTACCTGTAAGCTAACAGTTTAGGAAGGACCCCTCAGTGTCCTTCAACAAAGCACATTAGAAGACAATTCCAAGGTGGCTAAGGCCCAAACAGGGAAAACAGATATATTCTGTCTCTCATTGATTTAATCATTTAGTATGAGAAACGGGGAAAAATCGCTATGATGCACCACAAATTTTTACACAAGGGACAAGAACAATTGATTACACAAGTTGTAATTCGAAGCAAGTTATTCTGTGTACATCCTCCCCTCCAGCAAAGTACGTACTTTACCGACAGATCTCCAGCTAACACAAATCTATTTGTCACAGAAATTAAATAGGTCCTTTTTATACATAAGTATGTATAGCCTAACATGCACAGAAATATATATGTGTACATGCGTATGTATGTATACACATATGCATATGTATAAATACATGTGTGTATATATATATACACCCGTAGAGGTACATTCCACAGAATAATAAGCAACATTAAATAGAGAAGCCTGTAATGGAGCTGGGAGAATATTCAAGTGAAAACTATCTGGGACTCCTGAAGACCTTAAAAAGTTTTATTCAAACCCGTTCTATCTGCTCACTAGACATTGCACTCACAACAAACATCTCATTTCAATCACTTCAGAGGCAGCAGCAACCACATATAACAGTTCTGGAATAGATATGCTGCTCTCAGCCACAAACTGCCATTACTATTGCAATTTTATAACCAGATTTAAAAATAGGAAACATTTTCTTCAGATTATCGGAGGAAACTTTGCCATCGCTGTTGTATTTTTTAATACTCGGCCTAAATGTAACATCATCATCTATTTCAATTATGATAAAAATATTGTTACAATTTCCTGAAGACAGTTCTTGCCACTAACTTCTAGAGACTTTATCTGCAACATTAATGACAGTGGTCTTGTCAGGTAGGCGAGTTTAACCAAGTTTTCATTTTTAGATCTACCATTTGACTGTTAATAGTAAGGTCCACATATCTCTTTTCTGGCTACTACCAAAAGGGAGAAAATGCATTTAACATACATTAAGAATAACTAACTGTAGGGCAACCAAAAGTAATGCTTTCATGTAGGAGCTGAAGAAATCCCTAAATAGCTACAGAGTGAACACTCCATTTCTGCAGGGGTTTTCCACTACTTAAAACTATGTACAGTGTGAGCATGGTCAGCTCCCTTATGAAATTAGCAATTTAGAACAGAAAGAAAAGTCATGTCACATCAGCAGCCTTTATAGCTCCCTGTTGGATTAGCCAAGTTATTCACCACCCAAAACTAGTCCTGTGAACAGTTTTACGGAAAATGATCCGAAAGTCATGATTTTTTCCTGTTATATATAAGTAGTTTTTTTCTTGGTTTGATTCCTGCTGTCCCAGTGTATTGAAAAGGGCTGGGGTTTCCCAGACCAGTGTTCCAGCCATTCCCTTGAGTCACATCTTGAAAGTAAACAGCAACCTGCAATAGTTAAATCCAGTAAGCAGAAACACTTGGAAACTGCTGCGTTATTAGCTCTAAACATGAGATTTCCTTAATATCCTACACACCACTTATATCAGGCTTTAGCACCACGCTACATTTCTTTGAAGGCATAAACTTTCCTCTCTTTAGAGACATCCCTAAAAGAGATTTTTCAAAGCAAATTTAATTCACATAAGCATCAATTACAGTTACTCAAGTTACCTGAAGTGTATACTTCTGTATTTCATCCAGAACAAATTCCACTTCTTTTGAGGTTGTTAATGAGGCAAGATTCCCACTTAAATTGTAGCAATACAGTTTGGCATTGTCATAGCTTTCACGACTAGAATTTATGCGGAGACAGGCATCTCCAATATGACTCCATCCTTCCCCACACAGATGAGCTAGTGTAAAAAGCATACAATTAAATCTTTTAAAAAAACCTAAGGGAGTCTGAATTTTATCTTCCCAAGATCATAACTCAAAATACATCCCACACTCAATTTCCCTTTTCACATCACGTAAATTCTAAAACACCAAGTACTATCATATTGAATAGTGTATTTTTATGAGAAGTTATGAAACTTTTAACAACTTATAAAATATTTGCAAGATACATGCTAAGTTTCAACGTAACAATATTGCTATGATACTATTTCTTCTCTGTATTCAGATTTGAATCTAAACATTAAAGATGAGACTGTGTACAACTAAACATTAAAGATTAGATTAGGTACATAATTAATAGCACTTCACCAGTCACTTTACCTAAACATTATGTAAATTTCAAAATCTGAAAACAATTGTCCTAGAATTAAGAAATCGCAAATTTATCTTTGCTTTATCATCCTATCTTTGCATTTATATTTGTCTAAATATAAATGCAAGCAGAATGATAGGAAATTCAGATATTTCCGCTTCAACATATTTCAGCATTACTTGGATTCATATAACTATTAAAAGATGAGTAAGTAATTCAGAGCCACTATTATAGTTAATCTTTACAAAGATTACACAAATGCAGTTTTAAACTGCACAGAATAAATTGATTAAAGTTATTTAATGAGTAACCTCTGTGAAGAAAAACCCTGTGTTCATTAACTCCATCTGGACATAAAGATCAAATGGAAAAGGTTCTGATATCTAAAAGCATATATGTAGTTATGAATATGAATTACAGAATAAATATTATTTCAGAATGTTAACAGTGACCTTCTGAGAATATTTGATATTAGCATTTTAATATTCACTGCTTTCATAGTATTACCAACATGAGACAATCAAGAAACTAGATCTCAGGCCCCATCTGCACAGAAAAATTGAAGTATAATTGAAGTATAATTTATAAGATAAAACTCCAGCTAGCAAAAGCAACAGTGTCAGTGAATATGTAACAGTAAAGGACTCAGTTCGGCAATTCAGCTCTGCAGTCAGTGATACCTACAGGCAAGAACTCGTCACTAGCTTGTGCAGAGGTACATGCCACTATGCCTTCACTAATATTATTATCTCTCCTAACAAGATTAAAGGTAGCATTGATATACCAATCAGTGATGTAATTACATCTCTGTTCACCTGGACAGGCACAGCCAGGCAGGGAGAGTGAGCACGAGTAAAACCAATCCAGGTCTACTCACTCTTTGGCAACAACGAGGAGATTTATTTACTCAGTTTTGAAATACACCATAAAAAGCAGCGTCGCCGCCCCACAGCCCTTACCAGGTAGTGCCTGGCACTCCTGCTGCCGCTGGTCCCACTGGCAGTTCAGGTGGAGTGAGCAGCTTTTGCAGCTGGTCAGTTTATTGCAGATCTGTTCATTCCTCACGTGGCATTTGGTGTAGTTTTTAACCGACTAGAAGAATAAAACAGATAAAAAAGCATCTCAAACACATGCCAAACTATCAACATACCACAAGTCAAAACTGAAATACAGGGCAGGTAGGTCCCTCCCAGAAAAATCAGACACCTAAAAGGTAGGTTGAATTTAAGCTCCTTGTCTAGAGTCCTGTAATGGTCATAGAGAGTAGGAAAATGCACCTAGCATCCCCACAAAAAGCACAATTCACCCACTTGTCCTACACAACTGAGTTAAGTGGATCAAACAGTACTTTGATGATGTCTCCTCCCTGTACAGAGCCCAGGAAGAGCTCAAGTAACTAAACCAAATCTCTGTTTCTTAGATAGTTAAGGTATATGGACCCACCAAATTCTTTCATCCTATGCAGGTTAAAACCAGCAAAACAATCAAACAGAATATAAAAAATGGCACAAGATACAAGTGTAAAATAATTACATATCACCGACTGAAGGTGCAATATGCTTTACTTTGCTTTATCCAGATTAATGAAACAAATGAAACAGAAATAGGAACTATAGACCAGTAGTCACAAAACACAAGAAGGATTTGTCAAAAATTTCAAACATGCTTTTTTACAGATTTAACTGCAAACCTGTATGCAACATAGCTTGTACAAAATTTACAGAATCTATAGGAAACCATTTTGTCAGAGAGGCAGCATTATTTCTTTGGCACCTTAGTATACAAGAAAAGGAGTAAACACTGCAGGAATTTTTACTTGGGTTTTTTGTTGGGTTTGGTGGGGTGTTTCACTGCTTTTTTCCCCAGAAAACGGAGGTCTTCCTTTCCAAGTTAGGCAGTTTGAAGTTTTTCCCCTCTGCATAGTACTTCCAATTAAGACATAATATTGATATCTTATTTGATAAACTGCCCCAAATCCTCAAACTCATCTGTTTATCCATACCTGTTTCAAGGTAACAATTAAAAATAAGTCCTAATTCAAGACTCACAGGACCACAGAATGGGTGAGGTTGGAAGGGACCTCAGGATTCATCTTGTCCAACCCTAACAACACTTATTTCTCTCTAACAAGAAAAGGTTAATTGCAAAAATGAATTGCACTTGGATAGCAAATGTACGGTTTACATGACAATTTTGGTTACTTTCCTTTCCAGTAGTCTCCTGGAGAATGGCAAAGAACATAATAAAGGGGCAATATATGTTTCACAATTGTTAGCACTGGAATAATGACGGCGATAGAGCATCAACCTACTGCAGTCAGGAGGGAAGACAACCACCCTCCTTTAATTTTTTTGTTTGTTTTTTAAATCATGAAATAATGCAATTGTTAAAATGAAATTTCAGCCTCACACAGGACCAGCTTCATTCCTGCTGAGAACACTGCTGTTTAGGAATTTGTTTATTGCCTTTATTGGATCAGATGCCCATCAGTGAGCTTATTATAAAAGGTATTCACTATTTTACCAGTCTATAAGAAAGGCTACTGTGAAGCAAAAAGAAATAGAGAAACAGTTCTAGGAGAAAGCATCTACACTACAGTATGAAACAGAGAAAAAGACAACACCATAAAGTAACAGAATATCTATCTAGGCCAAAAAATGCATTCGAACAGCAAAGCACAAAAAACCTTTAGTACAAACCCACGTTTAGTTTCACTCAATCTTGAAAAGATTCACAAAGATATTCTTGAAGATATTCTCCAAGCACTTGTATTAATGCTTTAAACTGAATTTTAGAGCACAAGTAACCACCATCTGCTCATTTACAATACCTCAACTAATACTCTCTTTTAACACTTCATGATGACATAGTCAAAATCCTTTAGCATTCAGATTGTTTTTGAAAATTATATACTCTTTAGTGATATTACATACAAATTACAATTTTCCAACTAAACCAAGGTATTTGTTCTATTACTTTCAAATCATGAAGCTTGTTGTATGCCGGCTATTTAATGTTTAAAATAAAATTCACATTACTAGTGACTATTCTATAATAATGTTCTCTGTTGTATTCCCTTATTCCCAGCACTTATTTCCCTTAAATCCAATTTAAACATTGCTTGCGTAAAAATCTCATTAGTTCAATGTAGATGTGAATCCAACAGGTAATTCATATTAACACAATATTAAGGTTATAACTTAAGCTACCAAACCGAATGAAATTCAGAAATATGACAGCCCATCTATTACTGAAGCTCTATATTGCTGTAGGATATTTATAATGTTTACATACCAAAGTATGAGTAAATCATGTTATATATAAAGCTTCCTACTTACATCTGATTTACTTAGATTCTTTCAGCACTGATCTTGATATGGTGGTATACAGAGACTTATGAAGTATGGTGATTTTCTGAATATCAACTGCAGAATGAAAATACTATGGTAGTTTATCTTAGAATTTTGGAAACTGCTATTAAAAATGTACCTCTCTCTCCTCCTCCTGGATTTTCCAGGTTAACAGTATAATCTTGTCTAGTTTGCCTAGTTTAACTTTAAATTATTAATCTAATAGATTTGCTACTATTTCTCTGAAGCTCCTTCCAAATCTTACTATCGGGTATTCCTCAGTCTTAAATTTTCTTTTTTTCCTCCAAGATAAATTTCATTCTACTCATAATTCCTTCTACTACTTTATACATTTCCCCTCAACTATTCTTTGAATTCCTCCAACATAGGCAGATTGCTATAATTTTTATTATTATTGATATTAGCACAGCATACAAAGACTCCCGTCATGAATGAGGCCGTTAACCTTCTGGAAACAGCGCAAACCTTAAAAAAAGACAATGATTCTTGTCTCTAAGGCACTATGTAAAAACATTTAACAATGTAGGACAATTCTCTTTGAAGCACCTTCTAGTATCCTATACCCCTCAGCAAGATGCTCTTTATCATAACCTTCATGGGTTCTACAACATTTAGTTTATGCTGCCACACTCAGATAAAAAACACTTTTAAATCACATACTTATTTGGGCTGTATTTAAGTTACTTATGTCAACTGGGGCTTTATTGTATTGTATGCGTGGAGACTGACACACAAGAAATTCAGAGCCTGCCACTGGAGTAAGGCTGTGGTTGGTCACAGTTCCAGAAGTTCTATGTTCCTTGTAGAAACATGTCCCCCCTCACAGTTTTTGAAAGAAACGAGGCTTTGAAAAATGCAATACCAACCGGATGGAGGAATACTTCAGCTGCGCCTCTTCCCATCACAGTCTCTCCAACCAAGAAAACCACATGCACTCCACTTGAAAAGACACATCAGAGACCATACTCTGACCAAAAAACTATTACATACATGAGCTATTGCCTCAGGTTCTCGATGCTGATTAAGTATTCTCAATTTATACTGCGCTCCCATTTGTCTGCTGTTTTTTACTACTCATAAAAGACTAGGTATTTTAACAAGCTTGACATGAAGATTCAAAATAAGAGCTAAAAAATTGTAAGGGAAGTGGTTCTTTTCGTTTTGTTCTTTTTTTTTTCCAAGCACTTGTATGGTCTTGAAAACATTTTCTCTCAATCAACGTTTTCAAGTAAATTTTAATATTATATTACTGCTGCAATTCAAGCTTTCAAAATATTTTCCTTAAGTAATACGGAAATAAGTAACTTTATGTGCAAGCTTTTAGTGTGGGCAGTTAAGATTTCTACAAACTGAAGGATTATAGGTCAACATTGCAGAAACCAGCAGCGATTACTTCAGTCTTTACTCTAGAGTAGTAAGACAATGCAAGGGGAGAAGGAAGTAATTTCTTGTTAATTCCTGAAGCTTGCCTTTCAGGATTGCTGTTTGGATCTGAAGTGCTGTGGAGCCAGGAAATTGGAAGAGTTTTTCTAAGGATACAAAGAATCAAAGCCTTCAAAATTCTTTCACATTATAAATATCAAAAAGAAGCCAACATATTTTCCAGTAACAACCTACATGTGCACATAAAAATTTTTACATTTTTCAGCCTATAAGGCTATAAGCACTCGAGCCAATCCCATGGTACGCGTCCAAATCCAGCTCACCTACTTTCTCAAGCACATTACTTAAAGAACGCTGACAAGCAGGAGACATTCCAGTACTTTCAGGGCTTCAAAGCAATCACACTTTTTGAATATGCCTACACGTGCCTGCAAAACTAAAGACAGGTTTATGGCCATAACATGGACTTGATCTATTACTATCCTTAAAAATGATTACTCTCTCTTTCTGAAGAGCAAAAAACCAATTGATAAAAGCAAATTTTTTTACTCTAAAAAGGCAGGCTTTCTCTGGTCTTCCTCATTAAAGGAAACTTTGCTTTTTCTTGCAACAGATCGGCCCTCCTCAGTCATTTACCATTTTATTTGTTACAAGGTACAAAAAGATTTTGCTTTCATGGGAGGGCTCCTCCCCGAGGACCAGACCAATTCTTTGCTTACTCTTCCATGCTACTACCTCAGAAAAATTACACCTTGCAAAGGTGCAGTAATTTAAAATTAAATTCATCTCTCCCCCAAAGATGGTGGTTTGGGGCGGGGGTTTTTTTGCAAAAAAATGGAAGGCAAAATTGTAAAATTAACAGCTTTTCTAAAGAATATTTCTGTTACAAAATACAAATATAGTCAATTTTCTGAATCACAATCAGTAAGGAAGTAGCATTCTCACAGGATGCAAGATAAAGCTTTTTATGTGCAGATATACAAAGTGAATACAGTTTCATAAGCATGTTTAACAGATCTGAATCTGGTAGTTCTCCCCTGTCAAGAAACAGGCAAAATGCATCCGAATTGTAAGAACCAGATGCTTAGGATTTTATGGAGTACAAATGAAAGTGTCCAAGGGCAAGACCTACGTAATAGACTTAAGAGCAGTGAACTGCCAGTAAAAGTCAGTAAGATCCACTCCACAAAAAATCAGGATTATTCCACAAGCAGGACACAGAACTTTTTTTGAAAAAGCAAAGGGAAGATGTGAGACAGAGAAGCTAAGGAAAAGAAGCAGATATGAGCAGGACAATAGAAAGCTGTTTCTTCCAATTTTAGAAGAGGAGTGACATGCAGTGCTTAGAGGGACATACATGTAATATTACTAGGTTTTGCAAGTAAATAAAAATATTCCTGTTTAAATTTCCATCTTTGATGCAGACATTCAATGAACAGGAGAAAAAGAATAGGTACATAAGTGACATCATTTCCTTCTTTGTGACAAAGTCTTGTACAATATTCTGCGTTTCCAAGCTGAAAACAGCCTTGGACTAGATGCAAGAGGCTCCATGAAAGAGCTTGAAAGAGGAAGTCATACAAATATTAGTATGTCCTATTTCATGAAGTCTGTACTGGGCGTAAGCCAGTATTAATCACAGTATTATAGTTGCTTTTGCCCCCGTGGCAAACCAGTATCTCTGCACATTTTTGAATAAAAGCAGAGTAGGTGATCTTGCCATTTTTACATCCATCAAAGATAAAAATTAAAAGACTTTTTTATTTTATATATAAGCACCACATTTTACTATGGAATAACTTCAGCGTATTATGTAAAACCACTGTAAACAGTCTGGGGAATTTTAATGGTATAGTCTCTCAAGGCAACCTTCAAAGTCCTTACTGTAACAGACAAAATCTCTAACATTTAATAGTAGAAAACAGACAATGAGGCACTACTGCTAGCATGTTGTTCAATCTATTCACTAGCCAAACTTCAGTATCATCGTGAACCACTCCATATAATTTAAGTAAACTGTTTCCCAGCTGGGCAAGACAGAATAAGCATTCACCCCTCAACATTTGCATCAGATATGATGGGGTCAACTAAAATCATAGTACGCAGAAGTATCCCACTCATGTGAGGATTTTATAGGAGAAAAACAACCCAGCTTGCTAGTGCTGAAATGAGCCAAATCTCCAGAATGACCTGGCATTGGAAGCCTCTGCTTGCAATTACGTCAGATATGAGTGTGATCCATACCTTGATGATCCATGAGTCTGCACAGCAGGGGAATATAGTGTCCTGCTAATGTGCTGACCCACATCAGATGGTGAGCACAAGCAGGTATACATGTTTCATCAGTGCATTAGTACTACTTATGAAGTCCATCTATCCAGAGTTATTTCAGGGAAATGTTCATATTTTACAGCCCTTCCAGTCAGCAGAAGAGTCACTGCTTTGCAAATATCCATGACCATAAGGCAAACGCCAAACTGATTGCCAGCCTATCTTCAGTATGCTAACTGGTTTCCATGAAGCAAAAGCAACAGATTCTAAAACATTATTGCTTGTCTCATCTGGATGTTCTACGATCTAAGTAATAAATCAAGGTCTTTGTACAGCTGCAAAAATGGGGCTTTCTCCTTGTGGTGTTTCTGAGTCTACAGCTTGTTATCCTACATTACCATCACAGTACCATCATGGCATTTTCATTTTGTGGGTTTAGCCCATTAGTAGCAGTCTATGAAAACGGATAAACAGCCTGATCCATTCCATTTCTCCGCATGGTGCCATTCTGTTAATGCTGTTTTGGTGGGTTTATGTCAATAGCTGCAAAATTCTGCCTCCATCGTTTCCTAGTCAAAACACTAATTTTGCAATAGCCACCTTCAACTTATGACAGTAACTCTTTTCAAAAACCATTTCAATGAATTTTCACTATCCTATTCTTTAGTAATTCCACTAACAGCCTTTGCTACCCACTTCAAACCCTGAATAAAAGACAGGAAATGATATAGAGAAGACCAGTGTATCAGTTGCTAATTAAGCTGACAATCTTGGTCATGAAAGGTTGTCAAAGAAGGATACTAAATGGAGAAGCTTGTGCTAAAATACCCAGTGCTCCACGTTTATTAGGGATGAAGATGGTCTGCTCCTTAGCAACTGTTCCTTGCTTAAGACTTAAAAACCACAGTTAGAAAATTGCCACCTAATACAGTATAATGCATCAGGAAAGGAAGAGCCCTTGAAGATCACAAAGGAAACTAACCATTAGTGCCTGGAATGTGAAATCCCTCTGACAGACTTATAACATGGCTGCTGATGAATTTGTGTCAGCATTGCTTTTATTAGTAGTGACTAGCTACAAATGCCAGTGATTAGAGCTGGCTGGGCTCACTCTGAATGGGCAAGATTTGGGTCAGAGTCAATCCCACTCACACCTTCATTTGCCTGTGCAGAGAATAAGATTGATTTGCATCAGGTTCAAATGAGACAGAAAACTAGTTTTACTAATAGAAGTTTGTAAAGAAAGGATTTTGAACCCAAGGACAGCCAGGTGTCTGGAGCTAGCTGAAAAACATAAAAAGGCAAAATTTTTAAAGCTAAAATACTATTCTAAACTTGTCAAAAAATCAAATGAACAAGCGAGAGATGCAGCAGCTAGTGGACAACAAGGTAAAGTATAAAACACGGCACTAAGCAATATTAAAAATAGAAAAATACAAACTTGTATGAATCTATATGTTCTTATTGCTTGTATTCAGTAAGATCAGAGTAATCTTACCAAATTACCACAAAACAGTTAATCTCATGGTGACAGAGGCTCGTGTTCCTTTAATGAGATGAGAAGTAACTCCATGACTTAAACACATTTTTGTGATGATCAGTAATCAGAATACCAAGACTAATGAGACTGACTTGCTCCTGTTTGAATGGAGGGGGGGAAAAAACAAAAAACAAACAGCCACCCTTTATGGGATTCCACAGTTTCTGCCTGCATAATGTACACCACGTATGCACAAAATCCAAGTTGATAATGACTGCAAGACATTCCAAATGTCATTAATTAGGAGATAACAGTATTTGTCCCGAGAGATACACAGTGGGCTAACGCAATCCTAAAGAATGCATTAGGGTTTTTTTTCCCTGCAACTGATATCTTCGCTGCAGTCCAACTCTGCCCTCCGCAACATTTTTACTGCAAAAGCCAGACAAGGGTGTTTATGATTCTGTTCAGAACAAGCTACCATTAGCCTACTATACCTCTTTTACTTGCTGCAACCTGACTCTGGCTTAGCTAGAAAAGAAACAGCGTTAATAACACGATCATAGATTTGCAAAGACTCACCATGCTACAGTTACTATTTGCTGAAATGCATTTCTTGTCATCACACCACTGGCACCCGTTTGTATTGGCAGTGCAGCTCGCACAGTCTGCGTACCGGTAACATCTGTCATCTGCGGCAGCTGTAATACATAGGGAAATCAAAAAGAAACATTGCGCAGGGGAGTACCACGTTTTAAACACTTTCTTGGAGTATTTTCTCTTACATCCTTTATTTGAACTCTGGCCATACATAAAGGTTTCAGTTACTGCAGGAAATTAATTCTATTCAGTTAATAAGATTTGCTCCTTTCAAAACTCCTTCAGTAACAACTATATTTGAAGGTTCATAAGCCTCGTAGCAACTAAAGGAATATTCACTTATTTGGAGCATGAAAATGCTCTTAGCACAGTGCATAAAGTTAAGTGCATCAGAAAGTTTCTTAAACTATTCATTCTTCGCTCCTTTAACAGGTTTCTCCTTTTGCAGGTTTCTGATAAAAATATGAGATTGCTCTGCAAGAAGGCAATGGTAAAAGTAGTAAATAAAATAAAAATAAGAGATACAAGCAACACATGGACATTTTAAATCTTCATAAATTAATTTATAACCCTAATAATGATCTTTAAGTTATAGTTCTGCCTTTTCTCTACAAAAAATACTTGAGCAAGAGCTCACGTTAAATCCTTAACACAAGCCTTCAGGACTTGGACTAAAATGTATGTTATTTAAAACAGTTTAGGACACAAATGATTACCTATGCTTAAAATATGCAAAAATTTGAGAAAAATCACCATCCATGACCCAAAACAGAAGAAATCCTACCATGTCCTAAGCCGGTTACTGGGTTTTACTTCTGTGCATTTTGGCTTCTTTAGTCTCAGGATTGTGCAAGTTAAGAGATTCTCTTGCCAGGGAAGCCTTGCTATCCAAGCATTGATCTTTTGAAAACACACTAAAATTTCTGCTTATCCTTTAATATTGACTGTCAGCAGTTTCTCAGATGATACTCTCAACCAGGTAACAATTCAGCCAAGTGGTGTAAAATAATATATGAAAAATTGGCTTTTGGCAGAATATTGCCACCTGAAACTGGAAGGGTTTGACAGCAGTGAAGCAGTGCTGTCCGCACAACCGCTCCAGAACTGGAATGCTACACAGCTCATGTCTGGCAAGTTTAGTTGTCATTTATTCCCACTGCAGTAGCTGTACTTTAGAAACCACTCTAATTTTTTTTAATTTTTTTTTATTTTCATTCAACTTGTCTGTGCTTTGGGGTTGTTTTTTTGGTTTTTTGTTTTTGTGGGTTTTTTTTTCTTAAACACCTGATGATAACATGCTTTTTATAACATCCACTGTCATCTGTATTAATTTGGAATTTAGTGTCTCAGGATTTTTCTTTTTATAAAGAGCTTAAACATTCTAGACACTAAATGTCTTAAGTGTCATGAAACTGTACAAAAGCTGTTCTTCAGAAAGCTTTACCTGGATTGCCTTCCTGTTATGTAATGCACCTTTCTTCCAAGTTTGCAGCTTTATATCCAGTTCAGAAACAAAGAAAAGCTAACAGAAAAATAAAACCTCCTGAAGCATTGACTAATACCAGAGCTAATAATTTTTTAATAAATATTAAAAGTAGACTGGCAGTTTAATTGTATGGTAGCTTGCAAACATAGCACACAGCCAAAATTTGGTTAGCAACTTCGTACTGTGCTGAAAGGGAAGATGCATAGAAAAACCAGCAGGTGTATGTAGCAGGGATGCATATTCTGTTCATGTGAAGTGTAAGAACAACACTTCCACAAGCAATTTATTTGTCACCAGCCAAAATATTTACAGACAGGGTGCCACAGTTATGAATAACGCTGAATTGCTGTTTCAAACAACACAGCTGTCACAACACCACACAGAAACACACATGATAAACTTGAACCCATTTGACATACTGCAGCAAAGGGCTTGTTTGCCTCAAGTTTGTTTCCAGCTGTGACTGTACTATATTCTTCTATACAAATGCTCCTGTTCGATAAGTAAACTACTTGAAGGAGCGATGCTCTCCCTCTCTCTTACTGGTAGCTAAAGACATGAGAATGCCACATGCCTCTAATGCCAGATATCACTTGCAGCCAGATATCACTAACAGCACTTGCTGTTATGCTTTCTTGAAATCAAAAAAATATGAAGGCTTTTATATATACACATATAGATATACGTGTGTATGTATACACACACACCCTCCCCCGAAAGAGAAGGTGGAGAAAGAGGAAAATTAATTCAGTTACAGTAATTCAAAGCTCACTCTTTTATAAATGCTTCAAACACACTGAGACAAATCCATTTAAAGTCATTTTATGCTTTAGCTCCCCAGTGAAGTAAATTCTCCTTTTTGAATCCTCCTATGTTTTGTATCCCTTAGCATCTTAAACTTGTGCTCTTTTGCACACCTGCATCCCTCTTAAAATAAAATAAAAAATCCAGAATTGAATTATTTTAGAAACTAATCCACAAATATCTCGCATTGGGTATTCTCAGAGAGTAACAGTCTTAATAGTCCAATCACTAGTTCCACTTTTTTTTTTTCTGGGGGCCCTTTGAGTTTACCCCCCCCCCCAATCTCCTACATCATACGGCAAGTCTGACACTGTAAGACTAGAATTCACTTACCTGTTTTCTTAGGACATTTTGCTCTAAGGATGTTATTTGCATGTCCAGATTCCCAAGATTCACAATGTTTCTTGTTCCACAGACACCTTATCCCTGGACGAGCATTTTTACACAGCTCTTCATCTCTGAATGCTTCACAGTTTGGAGGCTTGTACACAAGGATGTCATTCAAAAGAACACTTGAAAAACCCCCAAATATATACATGGACCTATTAGGAAAAAGCAAGCAAATATACCTGTTATGGTAGCTATAGATACATTTTCTTCATTTCTTACCTGTCCTGATATACAATTAAAAAAAATAACCCAGAATATTATAAAAAACATTAATCATCTCTCTCTAATTAAGACTCTGCCAGTGGTTCCATTATTGATTAGTGTTTCAATGTATCTCTCCATGGAAGTATAGACTCGTTAAAAAATTGCTCAAAGCGCACTGTACGTATTAGTGAGTGACATGTACCAAACATCTGGAAAGAAGAAAGAAGAACTATGGAGGAAGCTACTCATTTTTGGAGTTAGATAATGAGGACAGAGTGCGCAATAACAGGCTGCAGGAAATGAGGACATTTTTCTTCAAGAAGATTTCAAAGACAGACAGCAATAATTGGCAGAAGGGTATTTCTTTTTGGTAATATTTCCAGTCCAGTATATCTGTTACATTGTATAGTCTTAAAACAGAGTTAATCATACAGTTACTAATAGCAGAAATCTGTGGAAAGTATCTCATATTGCATTTGTTTGTACACTAAACCTTACTAAAAATACCATTACATTCAGGAAAAAAAAAAATAGGCATGTTCACCTTGAATCTAATTCATTGAAAGTGCTGGTTCTCGAAGTATCAGACATAGCTTAGATGTCTTAAAACACCACAAATCAGAATGAAAAACTACCAGCTGCTGAATTCATTAATTCCAAGCAACTTTCTCTTAATGAAGAAATCTGTTTATTGATTAATTTCAAGTGCTCTGTGTACAGAATTACAACTTACTGCTATTTTTTATTAAAATTTGGTAAACTCTTATTTGCAGTATTACTTATCACCTCCGTTATTTCTGACCTATACAACATCCACACGTAGAGGATCTGTAGGTTGTCCACATATACTTAAACAGTGAGTTTATTAGGGTGACAAATAATGTAGAAGAGGAATGATCAGTAGTACACTTTATGGCACAGTCACCTGTAGGACTGCAGCTCCAGCGCAGGACTGCACAAAATATAAGCTACTTGGTAACCAGCAATAGTAAAACTCACACAACCAAACAGCAGAAGTTTCATTAAACCTGACTACCGTTTTCTACTACTTTTCCACCAAAAAGGAGACATTTGTTCTATAATTTTATCTTTGGATTAGGGTAGGGGAAGGAGAGAGTTGAGCCACCAAATCCAGCAAACCCCAGATCCACTCCACCTCCTGTTTTTCAATGAAGAAGCTTTGCTAAGCTACTCTACTCAGCAAATGACATGAACATACGCTCCTTTTTCTAGAGGATAAGCAGTATACTTAATATAGTCTAGATGCTCACAGGTGGGTTTTTTTCCCTACAAGGGGTTAATGATGATCACCGTATCAATATCTTAAAAATATTGCTTTTTACAAGCAAATTTTAGTTACATGGTTTTTTTGACTGAAGAACAAGGAATCATAGTATGCTGCAAAGAGAAGAAGATTTCTCCAATTAGATTTAAATGAGGACTATAGTTGGCACTGAATTTCAAATTCAGTGTATTTCATAATACTGAGGAAACACCTCAGTACGCTAGAAGGTTCATACAGAGTGCCATTGAACAGATTCCACAGCATGTCAAATCGATGACTAGCTGTACTAATTACCTAAGACAAGTAAAGTCCCTGATGAGCACTACTTTTCTTGTTAATAAATTATGCCAGTTACATGTCATTGAACCATACTTCGCAAAGGTATAACTTCTGCCACAGTTTTTTCATTCAGAAAAACGGTCAGGAAAATTTAAAATGCATTTCATTTACCCATTACTGACAACAGCGGTGTGACCAAATCTGTTAACATCTCGATGCAGATTAGGTTTTGGCAAAATCTTCCATTCATCACAAGCTGAAAGATGAAACAAAAGCATATGAAAATATATATAAGATAATTTCAGAAGTTTTTAGCAAAATACCTGCAAAATGCATTTTATCAGACACTCTTTTGTATTTTAAGTGTCAACTAATTTTATTGCCTATTTACCTTTCTTTCCCAGAGGGATCACAGCAGGTAACCCCTGCTGTCTCCATTGTTAAAACAGACCATCTATACCTCATGCCCTTCAAGTGTACTTAACATGCTTTCATCACCTACTGGTCTCATGAACTCTGAAATAAAATTTGAGTGACAAATTTAAAACCATTCTTAATATTGGCTTCTAGGCGGTTTTTAAGTTGTTCTGCAAAATCAGCAGGATTTGACAGACTTTTTTTCCTGTTGTCACTAGGTGAAAGCTAAGCTGCTTTTTTCTCCTCCTAATAATCTACTTTATTCTGCTGTTTAAACATGTTATTTATTTGGACTTCATAGGGGCCTTCTAGAGTCTTTATTTGCAGTAATATGCATTTATCAACATATATCACAGGTGAATGGTATACACAAACATGGTGTCTTCAAACATGGTCCGTTAATGCCATTTTGTAATTTAGTGCTTCATTTCATTTCTTTTTAAATAGGTTTTGGATGTTTAGGTAGATCTCCCTTTGAAAGGCATCGCTGATGGATTTTCTGGAGGAAGAATTAATATACATAAAGATTCTTCTACACTTCTAGAAATTGCAGGATTTGAGCGCACTGCAGTCCCAAGTTCTGAGAAGCTACACCTGCATTGCTCAAGAATAAATCAACAGGTACTCCTTTTAGCTGCATTTGTTGAGTAGGTGCTCCAAGAACCTGTCAGCAACACCTATCACGGCATTTATCAAGGCCAGAGAACACTCACAGAAGTGTCCCTTTATTATACAGTTCTTTGCTTTAACAGCCCGTTTCAACAACCATTGCCATCAGTCATCAACTGAATATTCTCCTAACATTACACACCCTCAAATTAGCCAAAGGATTTCAATTCCTACGTATTTCACTGAACATCTGCAACAGTAAACTTACTACTTTTTATAAGTGCTTTAAGATAAACTACCACTCCTCCAGCTGTGCAGCCCATCTCATTATCATCTTCCTCTTGGTATCTTGATTTTAAGCATGCTACTAATTATTTTCCTTTCACCAAATATTTGAGATGACTGTCGTTGCAGTATCTTCACTTCAAATTAACCACTCAAGCATATTACTGTTAGCACTGCTGTAGCAGTATTTACAAATGTGGCTTTGGTGTGGTGTCATTTTAGTCCTTTGGAACAATTACTCCTTTCTTCATTATTTCCTACTTGAAATTTGCTAACTTCACATGTTCATATCCAACCGTAATATAAATAGGGAGCACCTAGAGATTGAAGCTTCTAGAAAATCCCTTTAAAACAGAGCAAAGAAAGTACTTTTCTACAGAGCAGGCAAAGCATTTCTGGAATTTCTCACCATAACAGGTTTTGGAGCTAGTTAGGATAAACTTTCAGGAAAATCTTCATATCAGACAGAGGCTTACAGTTTTCTTATTTAAAAAAAAATATTCTACTATATATGAAATAAGGATTAAACCCAAAGTTAAAAAGGAGTTAAAAGGAGAGAGATGTCTCCAATTTAATACAAGTAAAAGTGTGGCTTTATTTTTATATATATGTAAGTATACACACACACACATTTAGGTCTGTGATAATTATATTATCTTTTCAGATACACTCAGTGAAAACCTACTTGCATTTTGCCTTAACGAGGTTTGAAGCCAGAATAACAAGGTGACATTTTTTTCCTTTTAAACCAGTTGCAAAGCTATCCATGTGGACACCAAGACACAATAAACATGACCTATTTGCTCAGCACACTCCCCATAATATACAGAAGTAAATAGAGTACATGCCTGTAGAAGCTGCACAGTCGGACCTAGTACCACAAAGAAGCAGAAGTGTCCTACAGAAACCAACTCAGAAAGGGTCACTGGCAAACAGCAAGACTGTGAGGAGCTCACCTGAAACCTAACCATTTCCAGGGTCTTAACGCAATTATTACACAGGCTGACTTTTACCTAATATTGCTGAACCTGTAAGCTTCCAATGACAGCCACATCTAAATAAGGTACACTCACTTTTATACTTTAAAAATCAAATTCTTGCTGTTTTAAGTCACTGCACATTAACAGAAACAGCATATTTGAGCTCACATGCCTTTGATGATAAAGGAAACAATTCAAAAAGCCCACAGTAAATTTTCATCTGATCTTGGAAATTGTTGCACATTATTTTTGTATTTTTTTTTTTACAAACTTATATACAAATACATAGTGTTTCCTGTTCTTAGAAATTTATTTAAGAAAAAGTGGGATTTAATGCTGAAGGAAAACCATAAAACCATAATAAAGGCTGGTTTTGAGATAAGAAACCCTTGAGGGCTGGAGATATAATTCCTCTCTTGCTAATGGTATTTGTCAAACTGGCAGGTCTTTTCAATAGCGAACAAGAAAAAAAGGGGGAGGGAAGCATGTTACAAATAGCCTTCCCTCTTATCTCCTCCTAGCCTTCTCAATGACTACCAAACACTGAACAGAGCATTGTCCAAGAATAAAACTTTGCTCAGCTTTAAATTCCTGATCCGAATGCCCCTGTAAGAATTGGTTAAAACAAAATACAGATAGTTAACCAAGTGATTTTTGGTGGTTTTTGGTAAATAATCAATTCGAATTCGTCATCTTCAAATTTCTTTTGAACATTTCCAAGTACTCAGATTTCCAGACTTACTGTGCAGTTCCAAGAAGAAAGTGACAAACAGCAAAAGCTGTATGATTTTCAGCATTGTTTATTAACATTGCAGCCTTCTGTGCATTCTATTTGTTGTACTAAGTCTAGTAAGGATGGTAAACTCTATGGAGTAAAGAATAAAATACTTTCCTCGGCAAAACGTCATGCGCTCGTAAGGTATTATAAAGATAGTAAGTGGAAGACACGGTATTGGTTGTATTTATTGCTGTGTCTGTATATACCCGTGTATAATATATAGTACATGGATATGTATACTGCTTTTAATAGAAACAGTTACTAAGCAGATGAAGGAGTGACACTATTCATTCTAAACTGATTAGCAGAACTTTTAGTCACTGAAAAGTACAAGGAGGAATACAGGGGCTTTTCTCCCTATTAGTAAGGCTTCTACTTCAAGAACAAGTTGTACCACATTATATCATTGTATGAAAAAGATTCATATTCCTCCCTAGATTAAATGGTTACCAGACGACACAGAAGTGGCCCAGAATAAATTCGCCAGCCACACAAATTACTCACATGATGAAATGCACCACTGAAATGCACCAGATTTGAAGTGATCCAGCTGAGCAGAGGAAAAACCCCAGCTGAACTTTGCAGGGGGTATTGCACTCCAGGGCCCACACTCCCACAGGAGGCCTCGACATCCTATACTATAACTTATATATAATGTATTCATGCATTACCAGAATGTTTCCCAGTATGACTTTATAGAGAGAAAAAAAAAAAAACACACACACACACACATTTCCAATCAACACTGTCACATCAGTAAAACACTTGAACATAGACCTGCTTCAAAATACTTAACTAAGATTGGATTTACCAAAATGTGACAGAAGGAAAAACAGTGGAACTAAGGCATCCTGGCTGTCAGTCCCACAAGTCTTTTTAGGAGTGACTGTTGCTCTTCAGACATACAGGTGAACATAGCACTACAAACACGATTAGAAGTGGAGAGCAGTACCGAATTTGCACTTACCACTCACATCCGATTTTGAACAACATATTATTTAAACATTAGGACAGACCTGGAGCTGAAGCAAGTTAACACAGCTCCATTAAAATCACATCTGAATTAAGTTAATAAAGCAGTTTTGAAAATTATACAAGGTGGACATCCAACTACCTCCAGTACAAATTTTGATCTAAGATAATCTAAGAGAACCATACATCTACAAGCTGTTTTAAAAGGTGAGTACTCTCCCCCTTCTTCATCAGATTTATTAAATATATTGTGGACATCTCAATTATTTTCAACAACTTAAACTATGAGACTGACTGAAAAATCTTGACAACTCACTCCCAAATCTACAAAATTTTGTAGAGAATATACAGGGACATCAAGAAAGTGAAATATTCCCTTTGTAGAAAACACCATAGAAACTCAGATGAAAAATTGTTAGCATTGAACAGAAAAGAAGCTTTTTTACACCTCATCTGCATTTTCCTGCCCCCCCCCCCACCAAGCCCAAGACTGAACTAAAGACGAACACCATGCCCACTAAGAACTTGTAGGTGGAACTCTCTCAAACTGATACTCTCACAGTTCCCTTTAAAGAATGGAAAGTGTCCATGCTTCCAAAGATGATAAAAGGAGAAAGACTCATTTTATATAGTTAATGATCCAAGATATAGGAGAAACAGGTTCATTTCCTACCCAATGGGATTTAAACTTACAGCTTTCATCTCCAGGCAAAGTGCCCTAACTGTTCAAGCTAGGCAACTTTTTTCTCTATTACAAGTTAATGCTGTTCCACTGAACAGGAGTAAAAAAGGGGGAAAAAATTAATGTTATTAGAAATAGGGAGTAAAAATTGTTAGAACAGTCTCTAAGGACAGAGGTGACCAGTGTTCTGTACTTTACTTCCAGGATCACATTTGTATTTCCACACTAGCAGGCCTGTTTAGTGACAACCTCCTCCTACTTTTGGATCTATGCTTTAAGAAAAGGTAAACAAAACTACGTCCTTTATGTTTACATTATCAAATCATTTCTCAATTTTAAATTATTTAAGTAGATTTGAAATGCCAATGCATTGCTTCTGCTCAGTTACGCTCTCTGTAACCCCTGCAGGGCAGCCTTACGTACTATGTAGAATCCAACATCAGATTATGCTTGTATGTTCTCTTTACATATTTCCAATAATTATCCAATTTTACTCCACTAAAACAAGAAATGCTGGTTCACGAAGTATGGATACACATTATACTTCTGCCTGGTTCTCTTTTTTTGTGACTCCGGACAACTAAATACCATAAACAACTAGAACACCATGACAGGTACAAACCAAAAACTTATTTTCCAATTCATTCCACACTGCAACAATATTTTTCTTTATTCAGATAATAAAAATCTCCTTACTGTCAGGAAAGCATAAAGGTAAATATGTCTGAAATAGGATGAATTTAATTTAAACAACAGATTTAACATCTCCAGCAGAGTCTATATACATGAGAATGACTCCCTAAGTAACATTAAAAAAAAACCCAACCTTGATCTTTACTACTAAACGGAGCAGTTAGTGCATTACATTATTTTGCTTTTGCTCTTCTGATAGTACAGTGATACACAGGTCATTGCTGCTACAGGCTGCACCAGAACTACGTTTATGGCTTCAGTGCTCAGGAACACATAAAACTTAATCTAGCACAGACGATGCCTTACATTTTCTTTGTAATAGCACACTGGTAAGTCATTTGTAACTCCAGAAGGAGGAGGTATTGTAAAAACAGACAGGTTTGCACTGGGGGGATTGGAGACACGGACAGGACGGATTTTTACAGACATTTATATTTACTTGTTTTGTTGATGACAAAGACTAGAGTTGAAACAACTTATTTTATAACCAATATGTTTGATTACAAGTGAAACTACAATCAATCTCATGAGATAATCTTGAAATGTTTTTTCCAAACAGGAAAAAGCTGTTAAGCTTCGTTTGAGTGCCCTGGAAGAAACTTAGTATTTCATGTGCAATATTGTCTTTCATGAGCAACTGAATTTGCATATTATTTAATCCATAACAATAAATTGAAATCCAGACAGTAACAGGCCTTACAAAAGAAACATTGCAGAGTATATTATTATCTTAAAAGTATGGCTTATTGCACTTGCCCCATAGACACAGACAATGCTGAAATACAACTACCACTAAGAGAGAGCATGGAAGCAGCTGCGACGTTCCAATGACTCCAGATTTTTACTTTTATAGATGTTCCCTGTCAGTCATTCTCTATACATTTCTAGGACAATCATCTACAATAGCAATTGGCACATGCAAAACAAAAGGACAGAAACTCAACACTTCATGCACTGAAACTACAGGAACTGCCTTTGGTATACAGAAGTATATCTCCTAACATGACCATTTGGCCAGGAACTAACATAAATACCCCTATTCTGAGGAAAAAACTCTGTTTTTAATACTAGTCTCAATAGTCAGACTCTCTTTTTTAAATTCTGGTTTTGTGTGTCAAATTAATCTATTTTTATCTGCAAATTTTGCATCCAAATACTCATAAAATATCATCTAAACTACTTTCCTAAGCTCTGATGGGAATAGAAATGCAAGAGTTTTAATTAAGTAGGATCTCATATTACAGTTTTACAATTTAAAAAAAAAAAGAGAGAGAAGGGGGTCCTATTGATCCCAAACTAATACGTCAAAAATCTATCTTAAAGTTTTAGAGTACAGCCTTGAAATCTTTTACCTGCAGTTGAGCTGAAGACAAGTTCTTCAACATGCACGTGTGTGCAATTTATATATATACATAAAAAATATGTATTTAATACAAATATTATATAAATACATAGTGTGGTGTTGGGGGTTGTTTTGTTTATTTTTAAGTAGCACTTCAACCAGTTCACTAGGGTTAAAATTGAGCTCTCCTTCAGAAAATTAACACACACGTGAACACAGCCTTTCAACTACCCATCTACACATTTAGAGACAGGGAAGCTTTCCAGTAATGCTAATGTCATACAAATGACATTTATACATTTATCTGCACTGTAATTAATTACAGGGCAGCATTAAGAAGAAAGACACACAATGTGTTTTTTAAATGTTCATACCAGATACACACATTGAGGATAAAAGTGAAGAAACAAAGCTGTAATGCTGCACCCCTCTCTTCTTCTCAAGTCTCCGGGAGAGAACAGAGCGTGGTACGATTCTTGCTCCAAATCTGATTACCAGACATAATCTTGTTCCAAAAAGCTGGTTGTTGGCATAGCCCAGAAGATGGAGTTTGACTGAATACTCACAGCGCAACTTTTGCAATTTTTCGGAACAATACCACATCATTCTTTATTTTATGGAAGGGCTTTCCATGACTATTGCGCTACCAGAAGGCAAATAGCAGCAAGAAGAATCCATAATAGTTTTTAACTCATTTCAGTTACACTGGAGCCTATTGGATAGCTGATTCAAGTATGCTACTTTTGCTCAATTCATGTAAATGTATGTATAAAGCATACATTTTCCTTACTTGACCAAATAATTCTTAGTCATGGCCAAAGAATGAGATGTCTTCATGAAGTGGTTTCATTTTGTTTATAAATGTTTAAAAAATTAAGAACTGCTTCGCAGGGAATGTTATTTATTTCACTACTCATCCCTTCACAGAATTCAGCCCAGTTATTGAGATGTGTATTCGTTAGACTGACTTCTGCTAAACAATAATACCTCATTTGGAGCAGGAGTCAGACTTGGCCCTTGTATAGTAGACAGATCACCATGGTTTCTCTTTAAAGTGTATTCTATTCCTTACACAACATATATAATTAAATTAATCAAGTGTTCAGAAAAAAGTCCGCAGCATACGAGCCTGGTTGAACCACTCTACCACTACAGAAAACACAGTGGTGAACTTGAGGCCAATAATAACTGATTCGTGTGATTCTGTTCCTGAAGAAAAAAAAAGCAGACTGAACTAATGCCAAACCTTGTACCAAGAAGAAAACATAAGCAAACCATCAATACTGACACGTCACGCTCCCTCTCTAGTTCTATTACACAATTATTTAAACTAATCTCTGCGGGATCAAAGCACTTTGTAGTATTTAAAGTCAGTGGTGATCATCTACTTTCTTTTAACCATGTCTTAGTCTCCCAAAGGTATGCAGTTTTTAGGATGTTACAAATTAGCGCTAAGGAATTGGGAGAACTCAGGGTACAGGTCCTAACGTACCATTTCTCAATTACACAGCAAGGACTTAAGAACAAGGAATGTATCTTTCAAAAGAAGATATTACCTATTAATTAATTACAAGTATGCAGCCAGATTGTCAGAGACGCACATCCCATTTTGTATTAACTGTCATTATTACATATGATGACTATAGATAAACTGTCCTTTGCATATATAACTCCCTGATTTCCAAAGAGCTGTCACGGAGCACAGATATTCACAAGCAGCGCGTGTATATTTTTGCTATATAAACCTACTCAAATTCCTTTTGTAAATGAGAAAACTGCTACAAGTATCTTTCAAAGTGCTATAATGGAAGAACTGAATAAACATCCTAGGTTGAACACTGACATTACATCCATAATAGGCAAGATCTCACCAGCTGAGGTCCTTCAGCTTCTTTTTACATACTGAGCAGTAGCTATGGCACTCCAGCGAACAGCAGACAAAGAAAAGCCATAACCAACATCAGTTAGAAAACTGCAGGTCAACACAGCATCCAAGACTGAGCAGAGTGGCAGCCCTGTCCCCATTGCCAAGGTTCCTCTTTCAGCATAATTTAAGCAATAAAAGCACGGTCAAAAACCACCGCACCTCTATGAGGATCACCATTTGTGGATCTTTAAGGAGCTGCTACAGCAACTTGGCGGCAAGTCTGGTGGTAAAATACCAGAGGACAAAAGCATACCAGAGGCCAGGTTTCTAAAGCTTATGCAGCAGGCTTCTCATCCTATGTTTACTACTATTAAAGGAAATAAACCAAACGATATTAAATTATGAAAATTAGGGCATCATAATAGTTTTTATAACATCTCCAGATCTCTGAGTCTTCAGCTTTAACAAACACAATCAGATGCAGTAAGTATTTAAAATGACTGAATTAGGCTCCTGGTTCACAACACTTAGGTTTAACTGTCCAAAACTTAGGCATGTAGACTAAGTTCAGTACCTAGAGAGCAATGACTGATTCCAGAAAAGAAGAAAAAAAAACAGCTCTGCCCTAAACCTGGTAAAATTAATTGCTCTCTAGAGACACTTACCTCTCTCCACTGACTAGAGGAAGAGTCTGGATTACCAGATTGTATGAAAACCCAACCTCTTAGACAGCTAAACTTAACTGAGATGAATCTTCCCAAATAGTTATTTCACATTAATATGAAAAACAGTAAGTGTTTTCATGGATAATAAAAAGCTGAAGCAATCTATCCATAAGACTATGTCACATATAATAAGAGATATAATCAAGCCCAACTTAAACAGAAATAGTATAGGCTCTATCTCCAGGATTCAGCTGGTTTCCAGACAGCACCCATTTTTTACAAGACAGAGCATCACACTCCATCACTTGCATGGTATCTAGGAAACATGATCCTGAGAGCATCATATATTTTTTTTTCTTCCAAGCATTGTTTCAACACTCACAATGCACAGTAAATAAAATTCTGAAATATATCCATTCCATAATTATTTCTTAGTAAAGTAAGTATTTACTGTTTTCTGAAAAAGTATGTCTATCTAATGTGCACTGTGAGACTGTGGTTTTAATTTGGTGAAATGAATAATACAGAAGATTAAGTCTGAATCAAATCAATCTCCACAGATTTAAGTATTTCTTTAAAGAGTAATTACTAAACCCTTTTCTTTTATGCTTCATCAGTTTGATAACACATGGAGAACATGACTTGTAAGAAAATGCAAATACCATATTAAATATTGTTATGAACTAGAAAACACAAAATATTGTTCCACCTTAAAAAAAACCAAAAAAACCCAAACAAAAACACACACCCCGCCCCACAAAAAAAAATAAAAACACCCACCACGAAAACCAGCATACAACATTTTCATGAAGCAGCATAAAAAAACCTCCTGGTGTGTGAAAGTCTCAAAGTTACACTTGTTCAGATCCTGAGACTCACACTGTTATTTCTCAAATGCACATTCTACAAATAAATGTAGACCAATAAGTATATTAACCTCTAAAATTAAGAGGAAGCTCTGTGTCATTAAAAATTAAAACCAGATGTAAACTGCAGCAAGAACAAAATCAACACCTCACACCATCAGATGCCTACAAGAAGCTACAAAATATGTAATACAGGGATACAGTCAGAAAAAAAAATAACAACTGACTGTTCTGAAAAGGCTGTATTTGCATACTTGGTGAAACTGGCAGAAAATAGCACATATATGTTCCATTCTCTTAATTTACCGATTATTTTCTTATGAGAGCAAATGCAGAATGGTTGATATCGATAGACAAAGCTGTAAAGAGCCATCAACTAGTCCTATAAAAAGGATCATGTCTCTCACCCTCTTCTACCACTGTATTCAGATGATAAATGCTTGCCAAAAATAAATCCAGGCGCTATACATAAGCTATTCTCAACAGGATCATCCACAAGTCCATTTCCCGGATTGCTCTGACACATTTCCCAGTTTTTAGTTCCCAGGACAAGTGGCTGTGCTTTTTGGCCCACATGTGACCTGCGTGTTTATATTTGCAGCCTATGCATAAAATATGGACACGAACATTAGGGAAGGGAAAAACTATTTATGGTAAGAACAATAGCGGCAGTAAACAAGACGGAAAACACATTATGGACTCATTAAATTCCCCTAGATTTACAGCCTCCACAGTCCTATAGGGAGGCTTTTCCATAACTGCAACACTCTAACATTTGGAACCATTCTACAGACTGAAAGCTTATAGCCGTATAGTCCTGTCTTGAGACTGTCTTTCACCTTAAACACTTTTTCCTCCAAAGTGTATTCTTATCATATATTTATAAACAACAGTCTTTTCTGCTCTCAGCCACTCTCTCTTGTGAAATTAAATATACCACATTCTTTTATTATCTCCTAAAGGCTCCTCATGCTTCAGTCAGCTTTAATTCCACTCACCCCATGCAGTCCTGTTTGAGTTTGTGTTTCTTAAACACGTGTTGCCAAAATTCTACAAAAATATCCAGTGCCTTGTGAATGGCATTGCTGCTTCTTTCTTCTTTTCATTATGGATGCATAGGCCACTTCCACAGCCACGTGCCACTCCTGACTCAGACACACAAGCCACTGTCATTTCCAGCAACGCGCCTTCACTTTGTAGGAGAAAATTCTTATAATTTCCTAAGTGTATGACTTGTACCCTGTTCTAATAAACGTTATCTCCTGTTGACTGTCATTTCCAATCACCTCACTCTCCCTGAATGACAGCCCAGCCTCCTCCCAACTGGTTGTCAGCAAAGTTTTGTGGGGTGCTCGTTACTATCCACTTCTACTTTTGAAGTCAGGTAACTGGGAATGAATTCTGTATTTTGACACTTGGATTGCATACTAGCAGGCTTCGATGCTTCAGAAGTAAACATTTTTATTTCTTTAGCATCGTTCTCCTAAGACTCTTCTGTCCCACAAAATTAAGCATGAACAGCTTAGCCATTTTCATTGTGCCGTTGTCCATGGAAACACAGCTTATAATGATGCAAAAGTATTCCATAGTCTATTATTGCCCTGATTCATTTAATGTAGTTATCCCACTAGTCTATATGGATGAGTATCCCCTAGAATTTTCCTCCCATTCAGCAAGACTGCTCATGCCAGACCGCGGGTGGGGTATTGCTCCATGTGAAACACACGTACACCGAGCCAGTTATCCTGATCAGGTAACGTGTTTCAGTCTCCAAGGGAGGAATCTCTCAATTAATACCCTAATCTGAAATGCACAGGAAGAGGCAGGAGGCGGGGAGAGTAATTCATCAGAGGAAGATATCCAGCAAAATCCATGCTATCAGCCCCAACCTGTGTCTACTCAACTACAACTAGCTCTCTACCACAATCAGTGTCCCAAGAGGCTCTTTCTCTACACTCTGGTTCTTGTGGTGTGGACTTCCTAGGTTTCCAAATCCCTCTTCAGCTTCTGCCAGCTCCCCTTTTCTCAGGTTCCTAAACATCACCACCCGACTACCCGTCTCGCCCTTCAGACTGCTGCCTACCTCAGCTTCTCCACTCCCTCATTTTCAATTCAGTCCTATTGTAGTGCCTTGACATAAGCACAGAGCAATGCATTTTCCAAACTGCCACCAATTCCAACCCTTTTTAGGAACCTCTCCAGTGTCACTTGCGGGGAAGTGTTCCACTTTCAACTTTTGGGGGGTTTTTTGGTGAGCCGAAAGAAGGGGGAGGGAGAGGGAGTTCATTTTTTTGTTTGATGATTATTATTTTTAAATCCCAGCATCATATTTTATTAGTACTATGTAGATATTCAGTATGAAAAATAAATCAACACTTGGAGGTAATAACCACTAGAGTCTCCGTTCAACACCCTTTCATAACACCAAAATGCAGCAACTCTAGCAATTTATTTAGCAATATATCTGCTATTCATATTATAAGACAGTATTTAGGCATTTTTAAAAAAAATTTATCATTTTAGCTACTGTGCTTTGTCCCACAAACAAAAAACTTAGAACTACTATGGAACAAAAGCTTGGTTTTAATTTTACAATATAATTTATAAATAACTTAAAGGTGTTTGGGATTGAGACTTTAAACAATCACATTAGCTGGTCTTGAGAAACCAGCCTGGTGATATTTGAAACTCAAATGAGAAAAATACAATACATACCTATATCATATGCAAGAAAGTCCGCAGAAAAGCACTTTGCACCATTACTCAGGGAAGTATCGTTGTGAGTGTTCCCACCAAAAATGAGCATAGCTCCATTGATTAAGACAGCTGAATGCAGATACCTTGCAAAACCACTCTCTTTCAAAATAGTCCTACAAAACATAAGCATAAATTAATACATATTAACACATGAGAAACTATATATACACATCAAGAATACTTATAGTTGAAAACAATACAAAGTACAAGGAAAACACTAAGCTGAAGTTATTACTCAATAAATACGATGAAATGTATTCTGATTGTTAAGATTATGAATTTTCTTGTGCTACAACAGATATATTTAGTATTCATTTAAAACACCTTGCCTTTTTTTAATTAAAAACCCAGTTTGTCAAATAACACATTGGAAGTATATTACATCATGTTTACATTATTCAGAAGTGAATAATGACATGGTACGTTTTACTGAAAACTAAATAAAAACTCATTTATATTACTAATTCCTATTCTTATATAGTCTTAGCCACGTTGGGTATTTTTGCTGAAGAAATGCAATAAAGAATTCTCTACAAGGCTAAAAGAATCTTTAGATCAACAGATCTATTATTTTTTTAATTAACTGAACACTCAGACCTGGAAAAGAAATGGTAGAAGCCATTCTAGTTATGATTAAAAACACTTGCACTGCTTCATAAATATATTCAGGCTGGCAGACTCAAAAAGAGATAATTTCAGTCCTTCCTCCATCCCTCCCCCTACCCCCCCCCAAAAAAAAAAAAATAGTCCATGCACATTGAGTCTCTGTTCTCCCTTCATTCATCATAGCCTGTGTCTGTGCAGTCAGCTTTGTGCCAGAGCAATAACATGGGCCCAAGAGTAGCCAAGCGCTATCAATACTACAGTTTTAAAGTGGCAGGTGTGGGGCTAGTAGAGAGACCAGAATACAAACTTGATTCAATCACAGCAAATAAATCTTACCCAGGGAGTGAGTAACCATTTGTGGGTTTTGACAGCTTGAATTAGTTAAGTAGACTGGCTGTAAACATGTTTGTGAAGAGCTGATTAGATCACTAGTATAGAATATTATTTGCATTCCCCTAAAAACCTTTTACTTGTCTCAGTAATCTAGCAGTTTTCAAGTTTAGACTCTCACTTTCACTTGCATTACTGCGAGCTGCTCACACCTAGAATTAAATTGTTTTGTTTCCTGTAACGAGCATACTAACTTGACAATCTTTCCTTCCGATTGAATAACATTCTCTCTCTTGAATCACACTGATAACATTTGTTCAATATTTTTACATCATCATAGGGTTTGAAGAAGAGGGTTTAAAATATGTCTCATTGTTTTGACATAATAATGTAAATCAATCAATAAACTCAAGATATTTTTTTAAGTGATAAGAGATCAGTCACAGAATCATAGGACACCAGCATAGAAGGGACCTCAAGGATGGTATGGCCCAACCTTTCTTGGCAAAAGCACAGTGTAGAAAAGGTGGCCCAGCAACCTGTCCAGCTGTATCTTGAAATTGTCCAATGATGGGGAATCCACCACTTCCCTGAGGAGATTATTCCAATGGCTGATTGTCCTCATTGTGAAAAATTTTCTTCTTGTGTCCAATTGGAATCTCCCCAGAAGTAACTTGTACCCATTACCCCTTGTCTTTTCCATGTGACTCCTTGTAAAAAGGGAGCCTCCATCTTCTTTGTAGCTACCCTTTAAATGCAGGAACATGATGATAAGGTTTCCCCTAAGCCTTCTTATCTCAAGGCTGAACAAACCCAGTTCTCACAGCCTTGCCTCATGTGACAGTCTTCCCAGTCCTTTGATCATCTTTGTGGCCCTTCTCTGGACCCTCTCCAGTCTGCCCGCATCTTCTTTGTGTAGCAGGGACCAGAAATGACAAGTATTCCAGGCTTGACAAGGGCTGAGTAGAGTGGGCTAACTATCTCTGCTGGTGATGCCTGCGTGATGCAACCCAGCACCCTGTTGGCTTGCTTTGCTGCAGCAGCAAAATGTTAACTCACATTGAGCTTGTGCACCTGGACTCCAAGGTCCCTTTCCACAGAGCTACTCCCCAGACTGGTAGATCCCAGTCTGTGCTGCACTCCCAGGTGGAAGACCTTACATTTGTGTGGAAAGTATGTTACGGGGGATAATTCTGTTCCCGTTATGGTTTGTGAAAAATAATAGATTAGTAATTTATGTCAAATTGTGGATTAAGCAGGTGGACGGAAAGAATGTAAAGTTCTGGGACCGATCACTGGGACCAGGACTAGGGACCATTTCGGGTTGGACTCAGGGGACTTACCAAGCACACCTAAGGCTGCTGCCGCTGCCCCTCCCCAGTTCCAGCAGGCTGCCTGAGGCTGCTGCCCCTGCCTCTCCCTGGCTCCAGCAGGTGCTCAGGCAGATAAGTAAAAAGAACTGAGCGTGCAAATNCATGTGACAGTCTTCCCAGTCCTTTGATCATCTTTGTGGCCCTTCTCTGGACCCTCTCCAGTCTGCCCGCATCTTCTTTGTGTAGCAGGGACCAGAAATGACAAGTATTCCAGGCTTGACAAGGGCTGAGTAGAGTGGGCTAACTATCTCTGCTGGTGATGCCTGCGTGATGCAACCCAGCACCCTGTTGGCTTGCTTTGCTGCAGCAGCAAAATGTTAACTCACATTGAGCTTGTGCACCTGGACTCCAAGGTCCCTTTCCACAGAGCTACTCCCCAGACTGGTAGATCCCAGTCTGTGCTGCACTCCCAGGTGGAAGACCTTACATTTGTGTGGAAAGTATGTTACGGGGGATAATTCTGTTCCCGTTATGGTTTGTGAAAAATAATAGATTAGTAATTTATGTCAAATTGTGGATTAAGCAGGTGGACGGAAAGAATGTAAAGTTCTGGGACCGATCACTGGGACCAGGACTAGGGACCATTTCGGGTTGGACTCAGGGGACTTACCAAGCACACCTAAGGCTGCTGCCGCTGCCCCTCCCCAGTTCCAGCAGGCTGCCTGAGGCTGCTGCCCCTGCCTCTCCCTGGCTCCAGCAGGTGCTCAGGCAGATAAGTAAAAAGAACTGAGCGTGCAAATGCCAAGGACAAGGGGTAAGAAGGTCAGAGGAAGGAAGACTAGGAGCCTTTGGCCTGCGACCCTCACTGACCACCAAAGGGCATGTGAAGAAGTAGGAAGGAGGATTGCATCAGCCAGCTGAGGGGCATCGTTTTATTTCTCAGAAACTTTATGCATATATGATCACCTCTCGGGAACCTTATATCACTACTTGGAAACTTTATGCATATGTAATCACTGCCACAATAAAAGCATGACAGACACTGTGATCGGTGTGCATGCACGCTTCCATAGCATGCACCCATCGCTGTATATAAAACTGCTTTGCTCCATGGACTTTGCCCCATTCTAAATTTTTTTACTGGTGAGCACGTTTCTCACATCTGTCCTTGTTGAACTTCATAAGGTTCTTGTTAGCCCGCTCTTACAGCCTATCCAGGTCCTTCCTGCAGGGTGGCTCTCCCTTCCAAAGCGTCCACCTCCCTGTTCAGTTTGGTGTCATCAGCAAACCTCATCAGGGTACACTTGATCCCATCACCCAGATCACTTGCGAAGATACTAACTTGGGCCCAACGTCTATCCCCAGGGGGGCCTCCCATGTCACAGCTTGCCAGTTTGAAAAGGAGGTATTTACCTGTCAGCCAGTTCCCCACCCACCCCGGAGACCACTTGTCTAAACCATTTGTTTTAACAAGCTGAGAGGAAGACATTAAACCTAAGCTCTCTCATTGTCATTTAAATAGATTCCTCCCTACCGCCCTAGAAAGTAACAAAAGATATACCAAAAACTAGAGGAAACTAAATGATTATTTTTTTTATTGCTTAAAATTGCGATAATGCCTTCAAGCCACCAGCATACCCATCAATGTGCTTCTGCTTTTAACCCTTTCTTTTTGTTCTGTTAAGTGACTTGCATTTTTCGTTGTGTATTTTTGCTTTGAAAATAAAGCACCATGTGTTTTTCTAACCAGGAATTAGCTCGATACATAACACTTACCACTTACGGTAGCTACCCAGAAAACTGTTGATATTTGGTTTCAACTCATCAGTTAACAACACATAAAATTAGGAATGACAAGGAAATAGAACACAACAGTGCTTTGAGCAGTTAATTTCAACTAGCAATGGAGGAATACTGCTGCTATGAGTTGAAGGAACGATAATATACTAAGAACATGTTGTCCCTATCCATTCAGACTATAGATTTCTTTCTGTCTTTTGCTTTAGCGGTTTTCTACAGCTCCTACCTCCTAACTTACATTAATTGCTATACACTGTCTTGATTATCCTGCCTTGCAGCTGTCTACAAATAGTTGTCTTGATCACTAAAGACCTAAGGAGCTGTACACTGTTTTGGAGAAAACTGAGGAATCTCTCCTTTTCACAGCAGATATAACAACAATCCCCACAGTTTTTCTGTGGGCCAGTCACTTTTCTACTTGTCACTCCACTGCATTGCTCCAGCCTATTGTAGAGGGGTCCTTTTCCCTAATTTCTACATACTGTGTGCTTTCACCCCTCCTGATAACAATAACTTTTCCCCAAGATTCAGCAGAATTGGAAGTGTAATACAGAGCAGGTTTTGTTAATTTGGCCACGATTCTCACTATTCATTAGCATCACTGATGACAGCAATCTTCAGAACTCTTCAACATGTATCAACCCCATGCAAATTATGTGAGAGTCTCAGCACGCTTTACACTGAATTCATTATTTATGCACATATACGTGTATCTGCAAACATTAGTCCATGTTAACTATACCGATGCCAAGTGATTATGCAGGATGATACTGTAATGGTAACAGAAATACCCAGGAGCCAGCAGGTGCTTCCACTTTTCCAGTCCATTATCTAAGCCCAGCACCACATTGCCCCCCAGTTGCCAACTAGAGCAGTACACAAGTAATGCAAAGCAACGCAGGTAATACACACACTGTAATTCTCCATCATGTATTAGAAATAACATTCACACTAGGAATTAAGATACCACCCCCTCACATTGCAAGAAGCATAAAGCTTATGCCTAATTATACAAAGAAATGAAAACCCACATGCCACTGAATAAAACAAGCAATCGGCTTTGCATGCCAAGACTTCGCGAAGTACACGAACCTCAGCCAGAGCTGACAGAGAAACAGAGACAGGGAGTGAGTGCAGGAGAAAAACAGAGACACTGAGGACAAGCAAATGCAAGTGTGAAAAAAGCCATGTGGTTCCACCTCTTCCTCCTACACCCCACCTAGCCAGTGGCACATTCAGGCTCAGTTGCCTCACTGAGTGCTTTGAATACTGATTATAATATGCCACAGATACAGTAAACAAACATTTTATTACTATGTAAGTGTCAGTACCCCGTTTTCTCAGCCAGTTTTCAGTCCTGCAGTACAACTGACTTCTCGTGTAATACTCATGAAACAAACAAAAGAATTAAGTTCCCTACAAACTGCAGAGAATGCCACATTCGTATAGAGCACATCAAAGCATTCGTTATTAGTTTTTATATGAATAATGAATAAAAATATTCTTATTATTATATTGTTGAACAGAGCAAAGGATACACTATCACTTTTTTCCAAGAATAGGGTATAATAAGAGAGCATGAAAATTCCAGGAATTTGAGAATACGTTAGAAGGGACAGAAAATCCTTGTAATAATGTTTCCAAGTGCCACGGGTTAGTGGTATTCAAAATCAAGATCCTCAGTGAAATCAAAGCTACATGTTTCCAACATCTCAGGACAAGGCTTGTCTGCTTAAAGTAATTAGAGCTCAACAAAAATATTAAACTGCAAGAATAAAATGTTCTGAGAAATAGTTCTTGATCTCACATCATCTCTAAGGTAAGAAAAATATATTAAACATCACTTTCTATATGTAACACATAAGTAGCATTTGTAAGTTACAAAAAACTTGAGGGTCAAGGAACTGATAAAAACAGAAACACCAAGAACATTAATAACTAAGGATCCCTATACAATACCAGGAATTTTCTCTCTTATTTCTGATAGCTTTGTGAAAAATAACCTACCACAGCTCTTAGATTTCTCAACTCATTTATATAATAGGTACTTGAATGTGCATCAGCAGTATATTCATACCATGTGGAAGCAGTACCCATGTACTGTTTCTGCACAGTGGTTGTGTCTGGACAAGAGAACTTTCTCTTAATTTGTAGAACACTTGCCAAGATTCCTCCCTGCCACTCCTTCGACGTGTAGCTCCATTAATCTGCTGGATGAAGTCTAATCCATCACCACAATTCTTTCATTTTGTTGCAGATAATGTACTATTTTGCAGCACAAAAAGGATACAGAGATGCCTACACAACTTTACTAGAACCTTACTCTATGTTTTCTTTTTCAAGAAAAACCAACTTGGTTTCCTACATTATAAATCCCACTTACCATGTTCGAGTATTAACTTCGTATCTGTAAAGGTCATCCACCAATCCGTATTTATTGCCAGGTAATGCTTTGTATCCGCCATGGACATAAACAGATTTTGTCAGTTCATCATAGACACTGGTATGGCCATATCCACCTTGCACAATTGCTCCTTTTGTTTCCGGTACAAGCCAAGAATTGGACCCTGGAACAGATGTACAAAAGACATAGGTTTAAGGCTTACTATTGCTAACACACAATAGTAGGAGTTTTAAATATACAAAATCATTTTTGCTATAATTCTAAATACAGCAATAACTAGGGACTTGTTTTAAGAAGTAATTTCATACCAATGTGGATAATGTTATTAGACCATCATCTGAAACTCTTGATTAAATCACAAATACATTGCTGTTACAGGTGCCAGGCAGTATCTCATACTCTCCCATGTGTGCATTCAGCATACATACAAAACCAAAAAAAAAAAATGTCCAAATCTTTTGGAAAATATGAAATTAAGAGTTAATGATCAATTCTCTCAACCTCAACTTTGTCCCACCAGAGACAGCTGATGAGAATTCAGTGCTCCAGCTGCAGTAGGAACACCTGTACTTAATCATGGGGAAACTGTCTGGAGAAGCCCAGCAGAAACTGAACTGCTGTGAGTTGTGAGAAGCATGTAATGTAAGGTAGATCAAAGTACACAGGGATACAGATAGACACTTTGCTAGTAAACTATGAAATTACTGAGCTGAGATCAGTTTACAACTACTTTTTCTTAGTTATTTAACTGCAAATATACCTATTCAGTCACTGAAAACTCACAAAAGGATAATTTGATAGCAGCTCATTAAACTGGCACTTAAATCCACATTTTACATCATATCATTAATAACTGCAGAGACACCAAATAAAACCATTCACAATAGCTGTTGTGACTGAATAATAAAACACAATTGGAAACTATTTTACCATAGCAATGAAAAAGGCAGAGAGGTTAAGTGACTTCTTGTTGCCTGTAGCCCTGAAATTTCCATTTTTTCCCCCTCCACCTTCCCAGCTGATGACATAAGCCACAAAAAGAGCAAGCCAGGAGGAAAGTATTTCCTGTAGAAGCCAGCCTATTCAAAAGAGCCTATGCAGCCAGTTCTATGGATGTGAAATGGGAGAAATAATTCACAGCCTCTTGAAGATCACGTCAGAAGAATAGAAAGCGTGGACAAGGACTACCAAAATGGAGCAGTCTCCTAATTCTTAACCTAAATTGGTTGCCATCATAAAGTTATTTATCCAAGGACAGCACACAACACCATACAACTTGCTTCATCTGAAAGTTAGTTTAAGTTCCATTTCAAATTTTATCTGATACTATGTAGGTAGTTTAAGATTACCTCTTTTTCCTCTGGATTCTTCTCTTCAGTGAAAAGACTCACTCATGACTTTGTTATTACTGTTGCTACTCTACTTTCATTAAATGGTTTCCAGGCACTGCCTCTATAAGCAAGTTACATTTTTTTCCAGTAACAAGTGCTTATAGCAAGTTAGAAAGTACAGATTAAACTGGAAGACTTGTCCTGATTTTTTGTGTGTATGAATGAGGATATTTATGTGATATACTAATCTGACACAGTATATTTACATTATTTATATGTAGTGTAATTAGTATTTTATTCCAATCTCTATGTTGGATTTTATCAAGCTATTAAGAACTGCAACTCTGAACACAAACATCAAATTTGTACAAATAATACTGTATTTTACATACATATTACCTTGTTAGGTAATAGATTTACCTGGTGAAATTTATGTGAGAGGCTGGTGAGGAGTCAAGCTGCAGATACACCTTTCTATCACCAACACCATCCTTATTTTTTTGAACAGTGAACAGTCCTAAAGATGTGCGTATGTATTTTTCAGGGAAAAATTACTGTTTGTCCACATAAATCTACACAATGGTGTTGTTCATATGCATAACAGAATATTTTGCATTTATATCTGATTGGTTTAAGTAGCATTTAGAATACTGTCCTGGTAAAACTCCATATTGCGTAGCTTTACATGACTTGCACAGAAATACAAATAGCTGTTCCTTCTTGTGTAATACAAACCATGTGCTATGGATAACTACCTAAATTTTAGTGAAGAGGTCCAGCAACATCTTTCTGAAAGAAAATTCAAAAGCAGTATTACAGTTTCTCCTTCCATTTGCCATTCTAAAATCTAGTTGAGCTGCCTGAATGTTGAACACTGAAATGTATATATGTAGTTTTGATCTTCACACTTTTTCAGCATCTTGAATATTGCATCATTCAGACAAAAATACACTTCTGTCTGAATTTAAAGACATTACTATGCGTATGATCTGCCTTTAAAAAAAAATAAATTCATTGATATAGATCATCACCTATCTTTTTTAAACAGAAATTCAATTTGTCTTGAAGGTATTTACATAACTCTTCTCATACTCAATGAGATCCTGCTCTTTCTATCATTAGAGCAGATTAAGTACTCAATTGACCAAATCAGTCATGCAAAACACTGCATCCTCAACAGCTTAAAAAGCCAAATATAGGAAGAGCTCTATGAATAAACAAAACAGAAATAAGGAAATTGGATTTTTTAAAAATTATTTCCAGATTTAATTTGTAAGTCTAAAAGACAGTGTAAAAATAAGATCAATTGAATTTTGAAAAAAAATTATAAAAAAGAAAATTATTCCAGTAAAAGGGGCTTTTACTTTTCATTTGTAATTTGACATTTTTCATCAACATATGGCGCACGTTCCAGAGAATTCTACCACATAAAGCTTCTCTTGAAATGCTTAGGCAAGTCACTATGATAACTTCAGATAATTAAATCTGTCGGATACTAAACAGCTGGACACAGTTTCTAGTCAGCTTTAACAAACAGAATCACACACTTCACCACGAGCATTTCCAGGTCACTGATGAAGTGTAAAAAAAAAAAAAGAAAAATCTACAAAAACATGTAAACAGAAAAAGAAATTACAGGTGGGAGAGAAGCTAAAATCATTCATTTAATGCACTGCAGCTAGGAGTATGACCCCATTCCAAAATTCTGACAGAAACAGCAAGTGAAATTGAAAGACCCAGTATCAAGCATTTTAGATAAAGCTGGTTAGATATTTACCAAAGAACAGTGACCATAGTGCTGACATTAAAGACCAGAGGAGACAAGATCTGGACAATTACAGACCTTGATCTCACCTCAGCAATACCCAGAGGTGGCTTTTTTTTTTTAACAAAAAAAAAAAAGATAAATAGGAGATGTTGAAATAATGGGAAACTGTTTCACTGGACAATATAAACATATCAAGCCATCCACATCCCATTTACCTAAAAAAAAATTCTGTACAGAAGGAAGAGTAGGTGATCTTAGTATCTGGGCTTCAATAATGTCCTTACTATAGTGTCACAACGGGAAATTAATAAATAAACCATTATAATGGAATGGGATTTGGACACTGAACAAGCAGCAGCAACGAGCAATGTTGAGAGGTGCTGGAACTACTAGAGAGACTTCTTAAGGATCAGAATGGGTGCGTGTTATGACACTGCATAAATTTAGATACTAACAATCCACATAAGCAGCAGAAAAAAATGCAAAATGAACTGGATGATCTTGGCTACAAGAAAAAATGAATCAAAATTCAACAGTAACTTAAAGATATTGTGCACTGGGATTCAGCAACATCAACTTCTATAAAATGGAAGCTCATCGTGACTGAGAAGAATGAGTAGGAGCACTGCTTCATCAGAGAAAGTCTGTGAGCCATTAATGACTTTCTCATGGACACTGTACAAATGTTATTACATACCAAGTGAGGTGGTCCCAAATAAAGTAGGATTAAGGTTATTTAGCCAGGCACTGGTGAAATCTCACCTAGATTATCCCAAAGGCTTTTCTAATCATCCATGTTCAAGAGAGATGAACTCCTTGTGGAAAAGGTACAGAGATGAACTGTTAGAATGACAGCGGAATAGATGAGGTTGCCTTAATTAGTCTTGCAAAAGGGACGATTGATATCTATAAATATAAATCAAAGAGAATTCCAGGAAGGGAGACGAGATGCTTACACTCGGCAATGTATCACCCAGAAAACAAATGAATATAAACAGGCCATAAACAGGCTAGGAATTAGGAGATGCCTAGTCACTAAAATGGTAACCAATTTTCCAGGGACACTGTGAATAAAACCCAAACTATTTAAGATTAATCCTCATTTATTTTTGAAAGGAATTACAAAATATGGTGTTTACATTTTAAAAGCACTGATTTTGATGGCAACGGTGATAAATTCCAGCCTTTTGTTCTCTTGAAGTTAATCGTATCCAAAGATGTAACACCATTCCATCATCAGAGAACGCAAAGCAAGTGGAATAAGAAACAAAACCTTAACTCTCTTTTTTTCAGTTCATTTCATTGAATGAAAGTGATTAGGATGGCCAACTCAAGAAGAACGGCAAATTTGAGGAATAATCATTTTATCATTCAAAATAGAATAATTAAAATAGCAATTTGAGATACAGCTGTTTCTAAAAAGATGTTTGAGAAGAATTTTTTTCATATGCAGTAATAAGTCCACTAAAAAAAATATCTAAGGAAAGGTAGATACATTGGCCTGATCCATCCTTACCACAATACAACCTTCAAACAGATTAAATTAAAAGAACAGGTCCAAGAAGCACCTCAGATCTTCATTTCATTGCAGTTACAAACTTTTTTTTTCCAAGCAACCATGAAGCTTATGCTAACTTACAAAAAAAAAAAAACAGTTACACCATAGGGCCTTTTTTTTAACACCGTTTCAAAGAAAACTTTAATCAAAAGCAACCTATAACCTTCTTCTAAAGTCATAAAAAAAATTCAGTCTAAAAAAGTGATATGCTGCTAATCCAAAGAATTCTCTTTCTTATAAAAAAATAAAAGTCACAGAAGACTTATTGAGAAGTTTCTTAATATATAAGGAGCTTTTATAAAACTCAGCTAAAACAAAACACTATTATTATTGTCACCTTGAGACTCACATTGACATTCTTAGCAGGTTTATGAGGTATTGCTAACCTAAAGGGAAATAAATTTCCCTGAGGAGTAACCCAGAAAAGCTTTATGGTTCAAGTTAGCAAAATCATTCACATAATTCCCCTACCAGGATTTATCGGTTCCTCAAAAGTCATAAGTCTAGGTATAGCAAGAAAGGACAACAGGAAGCTCTTTTGCTCCTGCAACTATCACCATACCTTTGGAGTAAAAATGAATTCCTGTGCTTTTGCACAGTGAAAGTCTGCCTGAAAACCATGTCCAATTTTTCCAGAATTTATTTAATAGAAGTTACTTTCTTCACTAATCAGACAATCTCAGCAAAATTTTCAGATCATGCGCACATTTGGTTCATGTTTTGTTAATAAGAACTATAAGCCTATGTGAAAAGCTAGGGAATTCACAAATAATTAAAACTTCTTTAGATGTTTCTTGACCCAGACCCCATGGAAATCCAAGTCACAGTAAGTAAAGAAGGCTTTAGCACCAGAATTCCACATATCAAGTTCAAAGTTCATTAATACAACTGGATCACCAGAGGTTTCAATACACATGAACCAAATGACAAGCTGCCTCTTTCTATGCCTCTTTCTTTCAGCAAGCATCTGGTAAATGCTTGAAAAATAGCCTTAATTAGGACTAAAAGCCTTGGCTAATAACATTTAGAAAGAATAAAGCAGTACAATTTGAAACGTAAAGGCAATGTTTGTTTTAAAAGCAAGTAGAAAGTTGTACTCTAATTTTTCTTTCCATAACATCAAAAGCCCCATTTTTTTTTTTAACAAACTTTCTTTCCCATTCAGGTGGGTGCACAGCAATACTTCTATCACCTCCTCTGTCTTAAATTTGGATTATGAGCTGCCAAAGTCCAAAAAAAAAACCTAGCCATTCTTCGTTCAAACCGCCATCTGGAATTTTATGATTAAAAGTGATCCTACAGCTGGAAAACTGTAGATAAATGCTACAGCCGACATACAATTCAGGAAAATTTGCCACAAAATTCGTTTAACTTAGAGGGGAGAGGAAGGAGGGAGATGCAATGAGGTAGAATGAAAGGAAAATTATCCATGGCAGAAATGGTTCTGTTACAGCATGCAGACCATGTTCTGCAAAGCACTGCATGGACCAATGCATCCCTTCATCACATGAGGGAACTCACTGAAATCAATGGGTTTTCACAGTAATACTTGTTACAAGTTTACTTCACATTGATGCACGTGAAGCATGTTTTCGGTAACAAAGTAAATTTCTCACTGGGATGTGATAAAATTATGATCTCAGAAAGGAGACATAAAAACTTGAGAATAACTCAGACCCATAACAACTGCCAGAGAAATAAGGGCTTTCTCCTACCCAAAGCTTATATCCATGGTATGAAAGATTTGTAGTATTTTTTCCTTTTTTTGCTTGTTTTACATATGCGTAGTTATAGTTTATTAATCCTCCACAAACACAGCTTTAACATTAAAAAAAAAAATTAAAATAGGAACAAGTTGTACATTTCAACCATAAGTCCAGCAATAAAATCCGCCAGACAAGAAATTTTACACCAGCAAGTGAATCACGTATCTCTCTTCATAATTAAACTAACAACAATAATAGGCGAGAATAATACTGGTACTTCTACTCTAGACTAAATAAGCAGCGTGTGAAGAAGCAAATAAATCCAAGTTCCAATAGACATTACAGTGAATGAGCATGCAGAAAAGCAGAACATATTTTTGTCTTCAAGAAAAAAAAAATTATCTGGTAGGTTAAAAAACAACTTTAAGTTTTTCAAAAAACTGCCCTTCAATAGTTAACAAAATAGAAATATCGTTCTAAGACCAGAGTTTTATAGTAGTTTAATGCAGTTAAATCAAATATTTCAGCATGGATAAAGCACATCATGGTGCTTTTCCTCTTATTCTTATTTTCTTTTATCCTTTTTCAACTTTGTTAGAAAATTTCAACACTACCATCAGAGAAAATGCCAGGAAGCACAAGAACCCTCTGAGTTTTGAAGGGATTTCCCCAGCCCGTGAATCTGCTTAAACAGCATTTATATACATACCTGCAAAAAAAAGTTAAATGGCACTATAAAAAAATTTATTATGCCTTAAAATATAAATGTTACTTCGAAATTTTGTGTTACACATTCTGTGATTGCTTAAATAACTGAGGGACTCAGATGAATTCTACAGAAAACAAGGAATGAAAATAATTAAGACATTATAGTTTGAATTAGCAGGCATATAAATATTCCTAAAAAATTATCAGAAGGTGCAGATTTTCATGTTTATTCTATTGAAATAGTATCATAAGTGTACCATGTACATGATAAAAAAAATTCTCTTGGTTTATTTCACTCTAGTATTTAAAATCACCCCTAGCAGAAACTTGCAGTTCTCAAGGGGAGTATCAAACAGATGTGGCAGGTTATTACAAAAATTAATGTTTGTTTTCTTTTATTTCCTCTAGTAGCAACATGTATACACTTTAGCAAGAACCGTATAATACGATGAACTAAGTTACTACATTTTGAAAATCAGACAGAAAGTATCACAGCAACATTAAAGAACGTTCAAAATAACCGTGTTATTGTAGTAAGCGCTGTTCGTTATATTGTGTTTTGCCCTATCTTTTTTTTTTCTCCACTTATTCTTTTTTAATCTATCTACTATGTGGTAAACAAGTAAGTTCCATCACAACAATAACCACTGGGTGGAATTTCTGGTTTGAACCTTCACTGCCTTTAAAGTACCACAGCAACATACACAGTAACACATAGCTAAGGCTGGTATACTCCAACCTTGTATGAAATGCTACTGCTTAACAAGAAATCTGATCTATGCAATTTGAAGGAAAAGAGAGGAGGCGTGCTTTATTCTGCAAAATACATATTTTTCTTTCCAAAAGCAGGAGTGTTCTTCACTTAAAAAAAAACCCATAGGATTTTTTTTTTATCAATACATTATAAAACTTATTTGAAAGTGACTTACTGATGTAGTACTCTTGTACGATGCTTGTGTATCCATATATGGAAGAATATCCAAAAATTATAATCATAACCACATCTCTGCTGTCCAGCTCTACTATGTGTGCTGAATGACCTTCCACGGCATATTGCTGGCCATGTACAAGTACTGCAGGAGTCCTGGTATTCCATGTTTGAGTGCGTATGTTGAAAATCCACAGCTCGTCAGTAACATTGCCATTATTTGTTTCGATTTTGCCTCCATACATGTAGATGTCTTCCTGTAAAAAATTGGAAGGGAGAGACAAGAAAGCAAGTAATGGATTACAGAAAGATAACATCTGAACTGCATACTTTTGTGCTGCATAGTATTTCATAACTGAACAATCTGATTTAAATCTTCACATTTAATCTTACATTAACCAGCTCAACATCAGACACTAATCCCAGACAATGGTATTTAAACTAAACCAACAATGATGATAAGACGACTATTTCTCTGGAAAATATACCCAGCCATGAAAATGACACCAAAATGAATCTCAACTGGATTACTTCAAGCAGAAAAACTTTAATTACATGGCTCTTCTAATTCATACTGCAGCATTCTACTAAAAAAGAACCTAAACAGAAAGGTTTTATTACATTGTTTTCATAAGGAACAGTTCACAGAACTAAAATGCGATTTTCCACACACTCAGTCTACGGGGATTTCATTCAACGCGTGCACAAGAGAGCACATTCTCTCTTAATAGCAAAGTTACTGAAGTCCTGAGAAAATTCACAGTCATCAGAGACCAAAGAAAAAGGGAGAATGTGTGTATAGAATCCTCTTGGGCATATTTGCTAAAAATCAAATCCGATAGGGGAGTACCTTGAGTTCTTTTAAAGGGACGCAAAACAGATTTTCTAGTCTTCATGAACCACACACCTCAAACAGCAATGCCATCTGTTTTGGTAAGTAATGAATGATTTACTTAAATATTGACTGAAGGCAAATCCTACTAAATCTCAGACTTCACGTAGAGTTGCAAACCAAGGCATAAAAACCTCAGAACAAATTCCAGCTTGTTGGCTTTCACGGACTGGCTCAAGAACAGTTTATTCTGGGTACAGAAAAATACCTCTGGTTCCAAGAACGATACTTACTTGTCTTTGCTAGGTCACACCAGAACTACATACACCCTGCATCCCATCTGCAGAGTGTTTGTACAGTACGGAGTTGTCTTCTGAATACTGTAATGTAATATTCTAGGGTTTACCCTAAATTCAATCTTACCTGGTTTAAAAAAAAAAAAAAAAAGGGAAGCTGCAGGCTTAGTACATTTGGCAAAGTTTTGCTTGCTATGGAACACTGAGCCTCAGAAATAGAAACTACCCACCATAAGAAGCTTGGATCAAGCACCCAGAAATTTCAGTTGTACAAGGAGCTGATAGGATCTAAACCGAAATGTAAACTGCACGCTATTATCATCATACGCATCAAGAAAGATGAACTCAAACTGACAGGCATGTAAAATACAGATGATCAGTAGAATGACAGTCTATTTAGTCCAGCAAAATAGATGCCCCAGAGGGTTATAATGCTGTCTATACACCTACAGTTGATGATAAACAAGAGTCCAGGACCGCATGAAAGACTTCCTCAGTACTCAGAGAGATTAGTCAGTAAATGACTGATCAAACTGACTCGTCTTCAAGAATCCACTTGAAATTTCTGCAAGATTTTCAACTATTTTTTTTCATTTGAAGCAGGTAAATATTTCTTGGTTTGGAATTTAAATCACTCCTACGCAGTGATGCTCTGTGTTACCAATTAGTTTAGATTGATGGTGTTTGAACAAAAATGGTCATATCCTTCAGTAGCAATTCATAGTAATATTAGATAGATATATCTTAACCCATTCTCTTCATATGACATAAAGCAACATTTGAAAGAGCTTGGTGAAGACCCACAAAAGCTGTAAGGAGGCTGCACATCAGGCCAAAGGAATGTCCTGATAAAAATATTCTTAAAAGAATCCTATATGGCATCACAGTGCCACATAGATCTCAAAAGGCAAAAATCAGCATCAGTAGCACAGTGGACTAATTATTTGTTTATTTTTAAATGCAGATAACAGACTACAGAGAAAGAGGGAGCTAATTAGGGAGTTGGAGGTGCTGTATAACAGCATTTGAAAAATAGATTTCTTAGACTGAGGAAAGACACTGCACAAAAAAAGATGACCTGAAGAGCTGCATGAACTTTGAAACAATTACTCCAACAGCTGACGGTAAGAAAGTCCTCCTCGCAGTTCTGCTTAAATGAATCAAAGTTCACATAAGAGAACACTTCTGTGAGGAGCAATCTTTTTAAATGACACAGCAGATCCTGTACACGAGACTATTCACAGAGAAAAAGACAAGAAGGTCATGACAATTGCTTTATCAACCACAAAAACAGATTTAACTAAGCTTTGCTCAGGGCTATTTCTGAGATTAAGAAACTCCTAGTGCTGCTGAAAAACACTTTAGAAGTTAGTGATGATCAGCAGAACATGGAGAAAGAAAGGTTCACAGACCAAAGTCAGTGGAAGAAATACAAAATGAAAAAGTGTTATATGCATATTTATACAGTACAAAAACAACGCCCTAGGCATGTAAAGGTGACATTTATCTGGAAAGCCGAATCAGGAGGAGATTGTATTAAGGATTCAAGTGCAAATGGTCCTGAGCAACCTAAAGATTGTGGGGGAAAAAAAAAAGAAGGAATCCCCTTATAAACTTATACTACCCTTATCACTTATAAATTAAGTATAAATCAAGATATATGCTAAAGGTGAGGCTTTCTGACAGACGCAATACACAAAATACAGAGTTTCAAGAGTGCTAGTACACAAAAACTGCTGACCTCTAAATAAAGCCATACTAGGGTTTGGGTTGTTTTTTTTTTTTTTTTATAAGATAGCATACCACAACAGGAATGAGAAACTATAAAATTGAAAGTCCTTGTGAAATTAGGGAGGAAAGTGCCAACAATCTAGCCCAGATGGGAGATGTTAAAAATTGTAACTCCTCAGTCTGGAGGAGGGACAAGACCAAGAGGCAGACTGTCTGAGGAACAGGTAATAAAACAAGCAGATAAGCACCAAGAAGATACAAGGCCTCCAACACACTCATATTTTAAAGTTTTGATACCACGTATCAAATCAAACTTAATCAGTGGCAGATAGAGAAGGTGAGCATTTACTCAATGAATTTACCTTGGTCATTTTAGATACAGTAATTCACATTAACAAAATTATCTAAGAAGTTACAAAAACCTTTAAAGACCTTGTGTTTTTGCAATGAAAATGTTATATAAATATTACCACATGCAAACCAAAGTCTATACGCTGTAGTTGCAATTCAGAAATCGTGCTCGGTAGGGAATTCCAGCAAAAATGAGGTTTTTCTTGCTGTAAACCAAGCAGATAGGTAGCTCTCTCATTCATGACATTTCCACCTACAGATCACATCAGTTGTTTTCTTGGCAACTGTTCGGGCGCAAGTCAACAGAACAGCCAGTATAGCTCCTGTTAGTTTCAGTGGAACCAAAACTTTCCAATAGATGTTTCCATTTTATAAAATCAGCTTTTTGCCCTGAGACAACTATTTCAGTAGAAGTTTTTGATGAACCATAATGAGAAAGAAAGATGACAAAAGGTGTATGATGTGTAAATAGTTGACTGTGCATACTGGGCAGAGAGGATGACACCAGAAGGGAGGAATCATTAGACAAAAGCCAGGATTTGGAAAAAAAAAAACCAACCAAAAAACAAAAAAAACAAAAAAACCCACCAGTTAAATCACATTTCTCAAGAGAAGAAAAAAATATTTATTTGATCTATTATTTCTCTTACAGAGTAATGACTGACACACATTTCAACTAGCCAAAATGGAAACCAGAGAATTACTCAAATACAGAAGAAAAACTAAACAGTCACAATTTGGAAAGCCTACTGGAGGAATTAAGACAATTTAAGGCAGTAAAATTCCTCATAATTTCTTCACCTTACTGATATCACCATCATCTTTGGAGAATGTGTTTTTTAAACAACCAAATAATTCAAATAAAATTGGATGTCTGGTGGGAGAGGGTAAAAAAGAGGGAGCCAGAATCTTCTCAGTGTCATCCAATGAACATACCAAAAAAATCAGATTATAGGAAATCCAATTTAAATTTAAGAAGAAATTGTATCTTTTTACAGTGATGATTGTCAAACACTGGAGCAGATTGCTCAGAGACATTGTGGAGTTGAATATTCTTGGAGACCTTCAAAACCCAACTGGACAATGTCTGGAGCAACTACCTGCTGTAGTTGAGCTGGCTTTGAGCAGAAAGGCTGGTCAAGATGATCTCCAGAGGTTTTTTCCAACCTGAACTATTCTTTACTCGTCCAGAAAAATGAATTTTTTAATACAGGCAAATCTCTGGAGAACCTCTTCCTTATTTAATTTTCTGTTACAATCAGTAACAAAATAATCCATTGAAAAATATCCAACTAGGAAAAGTAAAAATACTTTTCTTTAAAAAAAAAAACAAACCACTTCAAAAAGTCACTTACTTTGTGGGACTAAACAAGTGACACAGGAAAAACAAAGTTCTGGTAAACAAATGGCAATTGGTGTAGTAGCCCAAACTTTATAGATGGAAAAATTCTTTTAGAAGCCTGAAATAGAATAAAATCTTTCAATGTGCATTTCTCCTTAAAGTTACAGTAATGAAGAAAGTTAGGGTCTACATGAAAGCACTAACTTCTGTAAACTAATAAAGTTTCCAAATCCAAAAATAAATCCTCCTTTAAGCAAGTAATCGTAAATTAATATGGCACTTTGTGCATTCAAAATTTCATAAAAATTGAATTAGTAACCCACAGAATTTCCACAAAATAAGTAAATGAAGACTTATGTTTAATAGAGGTAAATAGATAAAAAATTGCAAAAATGTCCGGTGATCCAGTGTGCTTTACTTCAGCTGTATCATTTTCCTGACTTCCAAGGCTGTGTACTTGGTAATTCCTGAAAAACCATGCCCCGATAGTATTATCTAGCTTTTGCATATTAGTTTTAACAAGACTTCAAATTGGAGCATTTTACAGTGAGAATAAACTGAAACAGAGCAAGGAAGTTACTCAGCAAGATCACCAAAAGAGCAAGCAAGAGCACCCAATTGTCTAGTTAAGAGTAACTCTTCCACACACTTCACACTGAACCCTGAACAAACAGACAGCCTCTTCCGTATATCATATCTCAGTGTTAATACTGATTTTATATTTCATATAAATGCAGTAATTAAAGACTTTTCTAAAAATAATCACATTTTTATTCTTTAGACTTTGCAATTTGTCTTTTTTCCTGAAAGAACAAGACTTATCAGCTGCTCTGACTCTATCTGGGAACACTACACTGTTATGCAAATCCAGCCTGCATTCCAGAAGAATCTTATCTGGTAGTTACCACAAAAACAGTGTCAAGGAAATGCAATAGCGGGGTAATCTATAGTCCATTTCTGATGAATGGGAAGTAAATTAATCAAGTTAAAATAACCACATAATTTTTATTTCATATTTCTTAAGTGTATCATGGTGACACAGAAAAGTTTATCTCTCAGAAACAAGTTTTCTGCCTCAATTCTTATATAAATCCAATCTGTTCCTAAAAATTTGGCCAAAGAATGGCTGAACAAAAGCATGAAAATAAAACTATGTGCATTGAGGTTTAAAACTGCTGGAGGTATAAGCTGGAATTTTAGCAGAGGTGTCAGTCTGATCTTTCATATAGTTAATATTTGGACTAAACATACTGGAAGGAACAGAGACTGCATAGAAAAGTATTAACTAGGCATCTGCTCTGAGATCTGCTAGACATAAAAGCCAATAATACTTAGACTTCAACTTTCAAACCAATTGGGATATAATACTGAAGCAATGAATGAAAAATATTGCAGTTTTATATAAAGGAACTAATCTCTTGATGACTAAAGGTCCACTTAATTGAAGAGGAACTCTGAATAGGCTGTTATCTAGACTACATGCAAAAGGTGTACGACAGCTCGTCTTACCTACTTCTCATATACTTCTGAGGTCTGCAAATCAGAATTAGAAAGAAGTTCTGCATAAGATGTAATTAAAACTCATCAAATAACAAAACTATGTGCAGCTTGGTGGTACAGCCTGCTAATAATTATTAATAGTTGGAAAATACTTTTACATTCCTAATGCCGTTCCAAGTTACACTACAATAGCCAAAAAAGCCAATCATTAAAAGAATAACCACAAACCATTGATGAAAGATTTTGCCTCACTCATACTAAAGCAGAAAAAGTTTTTACTCTTGTTTTGTTAATAGCTTTTAATTAGACTAATAAAAAAATACCAGAAGACATATACAGATTCAACATCAATACCAGTTAATTTGGAAGAGGAATCAAAACAACTACCCTTTTTTAATAAAGCTTTAAAATTGGTAGTAACATTCATAAAACTCAAATGAGTCAAATTATATTTGACTATGTATAAAATGGTCTGTATACTGAAAAACATCATTACTACTACATCAGCTGGCCTTTTTGTTTCATTCCTATTGCCAATCTCAAAGGAAACAAGTCTCAGTGCACAGACATCCTTCCACTGCCTTGGGACCACCAGCAACAGTTTAATTATGAGGTCAAATTCTGTGATACAATCACAAGCTCGCTGCCAAGTAAACTCCCAGCAATGACCATATACACACCTTGTATGCAACTCGCTTTCTACTTTATTCCAGGGATCTAGTATTTTTCAATTTACGGTCTAACTCCCTATCTAGTCACCGTTTAGCAAAGTTACACGTACCTACTTTAAAATCCTCACAGGCCATTTCCTCCAGCCTCTTCATAATCCTATTTCTTATACGAATTATTTCAAAGTATGTTGACATTTTTCAGTATCATGATGCCAGGAACTATATGCAGCCTTTGACATACAGGAGAACCAATTGTTAACAGAGACAGGTAGCACCTTTCCAATAACCAGTCTGAAGAGGCACTGAAGGTAATACTATCTAACAGTTTAGTTGGTCTAAAAGCAAGAACATTTTTATACTCTCTCCTCTATAAATGCATAAAAAGTCTTAGTCACTTGTTATAACTATACATCAGTGGGAGTCTTCTGATCTTTTTTTTCTACAGAATAAAGAAGTACAGTACTTCAATTTTAACTAAAGAAGCTTTCTGAGGTAAATGGGCACAGTAACTTATTTCATTCTCCACAGAGTCAATTATATAGCTTCAATTTACCTTGCACCACAATCAGGCAATACTAGCTCTGTGCTCTCACTCCAGTCTAGCGCTAGGCTTTGAAATCTCAGGAGCTCCAGTAAAAAACTTAATCTAATTTCATCTCTGTGGATGTTTTTTTCTCTCAACTATAAAAGAAACGTTACACAATGACTAGACACTGCTTAAAACACAGCTCAAAGCTGCCATCTCTAGGTATTACATTCTACTACTCTTCACACTAAATTATTTTTCTGGTTTCTTTTCCAAGAGACTGAACATGTAAAAGGAAAAATATCAACGTTTATCCTAGCCAGTTAATTTAAGAACTTATTGCAAAAGGATGTACTCTTTCTCTTGAAATGTCTTCAACTTACATGACCGGCTCCTTTTGGCCCATGTAATTTTTGACATTTGACATAATCACTAGTACAAGCAACATATTAATTATTTAATGAGTGGTGCTGTTTTTGTTATCAGTAAATTCTAATTACTAATTAACATGTGTCTTTGACAACAGCAACAGCTTCTTCACCACACACTTGCTTACAGTTTTCATTATATTAACAACAGTTGCCTTTCCTCACCGAGATCCAAGAAGATCTCTGAATTAACACAGGTCTGTTATCTTTAATATTTGCTGGTAAAAGTATCTCTAAAATGGTTCCCCTTTAGTCTGCACTATCTCAAGAAAAATCACTGTCAAATAAAAAGGTTAAATGATATTTTAAGCCTTTATCCTGAATTGCTAAGTGATACATTACTTGAATGTTTCCCAACTAAAAGGTCCACATTCTACAGGAACTGTAATAACCAAAGATACCAGTCAGAAAGATCTGACCTTTCAAAGAACAGATAATACATTAGTAATGAATCAGGGAACTGACAAGAAGAGCAATTTTTGAGTTGATGTTGGGGCATGCACAGAATATAGTTCATATTACTACTGAAAAACATCTCTACAATATTAACCATGCCATGTACACATTCAACATCTCTGGAAAAGCAACAGATGCCAGGGAAGGTAAAAAAAATAATCCACCCACATCTACAATTCTGCTTAACTTCAAAAGGAGCACTATATAAAAGGAAAACTGATCATAAAAAAAATTAAGTGTACAACTAAAAGGATAAAATCTTTAATGACAATATGAAGACATTTTAAGGACATGTCCTCAGGTCACATGAATGCTTCCTATTAGAAAAACAAACACAAAATTTTCCATTACGAATAACAAAATAAAGCTTAACAGGGGGATAATGAAGACTGTTAGAAGAAAAAGTATACTTCAAAATAAAGGTTAAAAACTGCAGCAGATTAAAACAGAGAGACATATAAAGGCAAGCCATCAAACAGTTTAATGAGCTGCCTGCAAAATTATATCTAAAGTATTAATATATCATTTTTCAAATGCATTAGAAACACATCCAACTAGATAATTTGTGATGCCAACAAACAGTCTGAAGGAGTATTCTGAAACAATAAAGCCATAGCAATAAAGTGAAGTTCATTTTCTCCTGTGAGTTCTTCATTCTAGACTTTACAGGTCTTTCCATAGCAGAAGTTAATAACAGAAGGTTATAATAAGAAAAAAACCCACACCCACAACCACACAACACACACAAAACCAAAACTGACAAGACAATCAGCCACAAGAAACCAGGAAAAGTTCTGAAAGAATGTACGAACAAAACAGCTGACCCCTGTCTGTAGCACGTAACTCCTTCCTTAAAGATGTGTCAGTACCAAAAGACCGAAAAGCAACAGGCAGAAAGGACAAAATTTACCGAACACAAGGCTAAGACAGACAGATGGAGGAAAAGTCTAACAACTTTTGAAAAGGGCAGTTATACCTTACAAATCAATGGATTTTCCTGAAGGAATCAAAGGTCTGGTTGACAGAGTTCCCTGGAATTTCCAAAAGATGCTTGGTAACGTCCCTCATGCCTTAAAGAAACTAGGACACTCTGGGACAGGCAAGGCAGCTAACATGGGGCTAAATAATTCAATAAAGAAAAGTTCTGGGGAAAAAAAATGGTCACTTCTTAAATGAAGAGAGGTCATTAGTGGTGTCCCACAGAGATCTACAAAACTGGCATTTGTTTGTTCAACATACGGAAAAACAATCTGGCACAAGGATGAACAGAAAAATGGCAATGTTTTTGACAATACTATGTTAACTCAATAGCCGAAACAATGGTCAAAAGCAAAGAATCACAGAAGAATCTCGTATTACTGAATATGAAATACAAAAACGAATAAAAAGGGAAATAAATGTTCACATAGATAAGCATGAAGTGATGCACATACATAAGAAACAATTTCAAGTCTATACAAAGGTTGACAGGTCTTGAATTGACTAGAATGAGATCTTGAGGTTATAAGTGATAGTTCTGTGAAAATATCAGTTCAAAGCCAACAGCACCTTTTCAAAAAGCTAAAATACCTTTAAGAATTAATAGGAAAAAATTAGACCATTAGTTCTATGGCATCAATCTCTGACTGAGATTTAAGACTGATTTCCCCATCTCAGAAGAGAGACAACAGAACCAGAAGAGGTAGGGGCAATGACACATTGTTATCTGAGGTATGAAACAGCTTCCTACTAGAAGATTATTAAAAACACAAGGAATTTTCACTACGAAAAAAGAAATGATAGAGAGAGGATATGATGGACTTACAGAAAATAAGCGGTAAAGGGAAAGTAAATGGAAAATAGTATAAGAAGTAGGGATTATCAAAACTAAACCAGCTACTACCAGTTTCCCAAAAAGTGGTGTTTCTTCACAAAATACACTGAAATTCTTACGCACAAGATGGTATCAATGCTAAAATATACGGTCTGTAAATTTGGAAAAAATAAGAGACACGGATTCATAATCTTTCCACAAAAATACTATCCTATCTTAGAAAATACCAGCTGCAGACTTAAACAGTATTCCAAGGAAGCTTCTCCATGTTTTGTCTTTTTTTCTTGTATTCTTCCCTAGGCACTCACTGTTACCCATTATTCAAGACATGTTACCAGGCTAGATGTACACTCTGGTCTGACTTGATACAATCTTTTTCATTCTTCCTTACTGGAGGTATCTTATGCAAATAACTGAAAAATTATTATAGAGAAATACAGAATTTGTATCACACTTAACAAGCTTGCCACCATCTGTACATGGCTAAATTATGCACTGCATTCACTTTTGGTCCTTTATATTTGAGGCATAACTATCACTAGCCAAAAAGTAAGAAAAATTAATTTTTTAAGTATCATTTCTGTCTCTGTATTCTACCAACGCAAAGAATCTTTTTCTCCCCCTCTTTTTTCTTTGAAGTGTAATAAAGCCTTTAAAAGTGCTTTCAATAAAGCAGCATGCAGTCTACACGATACCACTAGAAGCAAAACTGCCAGTAGTTCATATTTATTGGAACTTACTGTAAAACGATACTACAGAACAACAGTTTGTATTTTAATACTGCTCTGGTTCTGTAGTAAGAATAATATAAACACATAAGTAAAAATGTGTTTCTTACTGTGATGGTCTTTAGGGCATTAACAGGCCTTAATGGCCCCGACCAGCCTCACCTGGTGGAGGTCAGCCATGGACCCCAAGTCCCTGATTGCTTGTGATCCTGCTCTCTGGATGGACCTAGACCTGCACGGTAGGTAGCTTGTCTCCTGGATGGACCCCTCAAGCACACCTGTAGCCTTCAGTCCTGTCTCTGGCCCTGTCTCCCTGTGCTCCTAATTGGATTCCCTGAATAGTCCCTGGACGTGCGTCATCACTTCCCATGACTGGGGCTACCAAAGTACCTTTCCACCAGAGCTCATGCTGGAGTCGCCCTTGGCTCCCAGCTCGCCTTCCCTTACCACAATTCCAATTATATCAGCCCCCTTTTATTGGCAGGTTTAGCTCTGAGGATTTACAGTCAGCTAATAAGCAACCAAGGTCTATTGCACAATCTTTTTTCCCCAAAAATTGTGCAATACATCTAAGTACTGAAGAAGACACTAATACAAAATGTTTTGGGAATAGAAATTAAATTATCCTCCAAAATCTATGCTCACGATGAATCACTTTAAGATCACTAACAGCTGACAAAAACTCATTAAATAGGATGCTGAAGAGTCCAAACCTGGTACAAAGCAAGAGTGTGTCCGTATCTCTGGAGCGGCCCTTTGGATACAGGTACTACGTTCCATATACTGCTTTCCAAATTGTAGCTAGAAGAGAAATAGAAAAGTCAACATTTTCTACCTGCAGAGAAATAGAGGGGTTTGTATGTTTAAACTAACTTCTGTTTGGCAGACTTGTATCTGACATGGTAATTCATTAGCAGCAGTAACATGATCACTTTTAACTGTTACAACAGTGTACCAACTTGTGATAGTGTACCAACTTGTGATAGTGTACCAACTTGTGATAGTGTACCAACTTGTGATAGTGTACCAACTTGTGATAGTGTACCAACTTGTGATAGTGTACCAACTTGTGATAGTGTACCAACTTGTGATAGTGTACCGAATGCTCATCAAGCAAAACAGGAGCAGCTCATTCAGGGACCCATCAACAATCTCAGAAAATGGGACTGTAATAAAAATCACCAAACTTAAAGAAAGTTATGAAACTAAGTTGCCAAGCTCGCTGTTACTAGCCACATAAAAAAACCACACCACTAAACCTCTTACACCACACTCTTTTGCCCTACTTTGAAGACCTATTGTTGAGTATCCTCTCAGCTACATGGTTGATTTTAATTTCCATTAAATTTGAATTAACAATTAATGCATTAATACACAACAAGATGGAAGAGAGGTAAAAAATAAACGACAGAGGTAGAAAGGAAAAACTCCGAAGATGATGAGATTTGTTTTGGATTATTGCAAATGTGTGGAAGAAAACAAGATGCAGACAAAAACAGGAGAAACAAATGTGCCAATAAACGTATCCTAACTCTTGCATTTGCCACGTTTAGGTCTCTACTTATATACAAGTTATCATCCACTTCAGCTAGGTAATACTTACACAGCTGCTTCAGCTTTGTTTTCAATAGGTGGTACACATAAATACAAACTGTCATAAATATAAAGAAGTGAAATATGGATGACCTGCCTAAGCCTACTGGGACAGCACCAAAAGGCTAAGTGCATGCATTAAATACAATTCTCCTATAATTATAAATTAACTTCAATAGTGCAGATAGCATTCTAGATGTACTGTCTGAAAATAGCAGTAAATGGATTTCTTTCACTGTTTCATCACTACAAACATTTTTATGTTTTGCAGCAAAGTGTAGCAACAGTTTTCACAAAACTGGAGAAATTATGTATTATCACTACAATTTGACATTACCCATATTTTCACTTTTTTAAATCATAAAAAAATTACAAGCAGCAAATAAGACCATTAATAAAAGAACCTAAAAACATGTAAACCATTCCATTAAACTGCAGAATAGAGGCTACCTCCCTGGTAAGACCTGTTATCCCTCAGCCCCCTCAGAAAGGATATGACAAAGGAGAACTCACTTACTTCAACACCATTTGGAATGAACTGTAGTTAAAAGTGTATCCACCAATCACCCACATAAATTTCCCGTGTAGGACTGCCTTATGGGAAGCCCGTCCCACAGAAGGGCTGAATGGCTTTACGTTTGGTAGAATCCAGTAAGACTCCGTGGATGGGACATTCAAAGAACAATCTGGACCTGTTTTGTAAACAAATGTGCATTTTGTACAATCTGTTAGACAGGAATGTTAAAGCCAATAAAGCAGAAACAGGGGAGGCTTAATTACAGATGTCAGGATTGCTCATTCTGATAAAATACAGTGTACGCTTTTATGTTTAACAGATGCTCAATGAAAAAAAATTGACAACAACGGATGTCAATCAAATTGAAAACGTTAGACTAGCTCAAATAATAATGATCCATTTCTGCATTCTTCTCAGAAAACATACTGTCTGAGTCACAAATTGAAAGAAAGGCATAATGCATCATATTTTTAGATGCTGCAAAGGTCTAAAATGTGTAGCATGCTATACACTGCATGTTACCTCTGGAGAAAAACTATACTGCATTTGAACTAAGCAGAGTAAGTTTATATCAAAGCAAATCACATTACAGTAAATTAAGTTACAATATAGGTTATACTATATTAAATCTCAGGAATCAAAATTTGCCTTTTGCTAATGCCATTCTGAGTTGTCTTTGAAGAGTAAAATACACTGTAAAATGTTTTACAAAAAGAATGATTTGAATATTTAAATTTTATAAAATTTTACAGATTATTCTAGAACGCTACCAAACCCCACAACTATTATTATTTTGGAATTTACTTTAGCCAATAATTTTTACTAAATAAGGAAAAGTCAGCAAAATGCACCATTTTTAACTATTAACCTATGAAAATCATGAACAGCAGAAATATTTATTTTTCATTTGTTATGTAATAACCAAAATGTGATCTCTTCATCATTAGTTTATGCTCTAGTTGTTGGAAGAACTTTAAAATCTTGTTATCTAAAACCTGAATGTATTCATAAATTTGCTAAAAGAAAAAAAAAAAAGACAGCATATGTAGTATTTGCCTCTTGTCAGTGACTGCACATCATTATTGACCGGCTTCATTTTTAGATGGGGAATGCTGAATCTTTAGGACACCAATGTGTTCCACTTTAAGCATTATCAATCACGGAATTGAAATTTTTGTCACCAGTGATGGTCTACAGATGTTGTACAGCGGCTAAATTATTTCTGTAGTTTGATGCTGGTACTATAAGCAATGTTATGTCCCTCTCAGCCTTCCTAAGTGGGATAAATCCTTCCCTTAAGCTACTGGACATTACTAATAACCAAAGTCGTTGAAGTCAGACTAGGCATAACCTTCTTCAGAAACTCTGTGATAACATGCTAAAAAACAAGCAAACAAACAAACCCTGCAAAAAACAAACACACACACAAAAAAGAAATAGTCTTCATCCCAAATGTCACACGTGACATCAATTTTTTCAAAATGTTCCAGGGAAGACCTGCAAAACTACTGACCTGCTATGCTTCTATTTCTACCAGCCAAATCAGCAGAAACTATAAGAATGAACAGAATTAGTCAGTGGATAGATAATTGCCATCTACTCTTAAAAATCAGTATAGCTTTCATAAAGAGAAGGCTTGTCTTCCAAACCTATTAAAGTTCTTAGAAGAAATCGAGATCAGTTAATCCAATTGATACACTGACATGGATTTTCACAAGGCTTTTAACAAAATTCCTCACCAAAGACTTTTAAGGAAGCTCAACTTGTGTAGCAATAAAATGAAGGCCTTTGCACGGGTAAATAACTGACTGTCAAAAATAGTAAGTAACAGTAGACAGGAGTAAATGGCCACTTCTTAAAGGGAGGGAGTTCATCTGTGGAGTCCCACAAGAATTTCTACTGGTCCCCAAGATTTTCAACATACACATTAACGACCCTAAAAAAGGACAAGCAGTGAAGAAAGTTCGCTGATAAAGGCAGTTACTGGAGGGCAGAAAGAATAAGAACAGCCTTTGAAGAACCACAGAACCAGTTCTTGTCTGACCATGTGACTGAGCAATAAAATTAGACATGAAATTCAACACAGGTAAATTTAAAACTAATTAAGCTATCTTTTAGATTGACTAAAAAGAAGATGGTCTCTTAAGTAACCATCACTAGTCAGTAGCAAAGTCTCATCTTAGGATAACTCATGAAAATATCATATTGACACTCATCAATGGTTAAAAAAACCAAACCATGTAAGGAAGGGAGAACACTATTACCCACACCACTGTATAAATCAGTGATTTGCCTAACACTTCAAAAAACTGTATGCCCTACTTGAAGGTAGATGGAGACTGTTTACAGGAGAGTAATAAGAGCGTTCGAAGGAATTGAATGCCTGCTACAATCAGAACTGAGTTGGCTAACACCTTTTCACTTAGAAAAAAAGAAGATTTGGAAATGAAGGCTAGACATCTATAAAATTTCCACAAAAAGGGTGGATGCAAAGAGTCTACAGTCTTGCTGAATGTAAAAACCAAGGTTTATCAAATGCAGCTTGAAGAAGCCAGGTTCAAATCAAACAAGAGGAGTTAGTTCTTCATGCAAAAAGCAACAGATCTCCTTGGCAAGGATGCTTGCCTCACAAAGGATGCTCTGGATGCAAAGGTTTACACTGAGTCAAGGAGAGACTGGCCAAGCATTTAGAAGAGTTTACTAAATAAACTGCTGAAGCTTACTAAACAAACTAAATAAGTAGCTTATATCCAGTTCAAAATTTTAAAATATTACCAGGGCAGGGGGGAATATTACATTTTTCCAGTGTGTATCATAATTTTTTGGGCAACTTGTTAAAATTACCTCTTATACACAAGAACCAGGCATCTAATCTGTACCTAACCAGTTGTCAGCTTTTCTTACTACTCTATAGAGGAATGATGTCCACTTGTATCCAAATTACCTTCCTTTTGTTAAATGATGGAGACACTCAATTCCCATTGTTCATTATACCTTCTACCCAGAAAAGATTAATGGTATTTGAATGAGGTCTAATGAGAGCATGAACAATTCAGTATATTATTTCTTAAGCATTAATAATAGATACCGTAATAGAATTGTAACCTCAGCAAGATTCTGGTTTGGTAAATCACTAGAGGAAACGCTTAATTTTAATCTAAAAGTGCTTAAAAATAAACAATTGATTAAGTGTTCTTTGATCGGGGAAGAGCTGAGAATTATGAAAACGGTGCCTCCAGTCAGAAAATGAAAACACATTTGTTTTTTACTCTAGCTACAGAAATGTAGTGGTCAACAGTGTCCCCTAGTGGCAAACAATGAATGTAACACAAACTACTCGCACACCCTACTGATTTGCAATTTCCACTTCTAGAGACAGGGAACTTCGAGAATTCACATAGCAAATCCAAAATACGTTTAGATGGCATTAATTGTATTAAAAGGAGGACAATGAAAAAAATTGTATAAAAAATTAGCAATGCAAAAATCTTGACAATACTGTTAACCAGATCAGCGACTGAAAGAATGTCACGGATAACTTTCTTATAACCTCAGTGCTTCCTTGCCAGTCTACGCTGAAGGACAGGAAAGGTGAGATAGAGAGGAGGAACACCATGTACCCAGGGGTCTCGTTCTGGCATGGAGGAAGGACATATTCTAAGGAGACATACCCGAACATGGGAGCTTGAAAGCAGCAGATCCTCCATTCATTTCGTCGAAGAACACATTAATTCCCTGTGCATGACACACACACGCACGTTATAGTGACACCAGCTGACATTGCCACCAGACGAGCCAACCCCTGGCCTCCCATCATTGCCTACTCTCCAGCTCATATCGCTACTGGCACCACAATGGCTGCACAATGAACCAGATGAGGGAATTGCATCCAGGTTAAAACTTGGTTTTATTTTAAGCCCTGCTAGTTTTTAATCTGGTTGTGTTCCCTTATATGTTTCACCTTGCCCACATACGCATGGATGTGCCAACAGAAGTCAGCCTGCATGGCCAGGACTGCCTCTGCAGGGCAAGTGTAACGTTCATGGAGTTATCACAGTATGTATCAATCAGTACAAAAATGGAATATATAGTTGAAAGAATCCAAGGCAATAGAGTAATACTGACTTCTACTGAAATATTTAAAAAGCAAATGCTTTCATGTGGCTGTTGCCTTACAAAGGCAAGGTAAGAGTTATAAATATCACTTACAGATTTTCCTAGTTCACAGAATCACTTAGGTTGGAAGAGACCTTTGAGATCAAGTCCAACCAGAAACCTAACACTGCCAAAATCACCACTAACCCATGCCCCTCGGCACCACATCTGCCCAGCTTTTAAATACCTCCAGGGATGGCAATTCCACCACCTTCCTGGGCAGCCTGTTCCAATGCTTGGTAACCCTTTCGGTAAAGAAGTTTTTCCTAATATCCACTCTAAACCTCCCCTGGCACAACTTGAGGCCATTTCCTCTTGTCCTATTGCTTGTTACTTGGGAGAAGAGATTGAACCCCCCCACCTCGCTACAACCTCCTGTCAGGTAGCTGTAGAGAGTGATCAGGTCTCCCCCAAGTCTCTCTTTCTCCAGGTTGAACAACCCCAGTTCCTTCAGCTGATTCTCATAAGACTTGTGCTCTAGACCCCTCAAACAGCTTCGTAGTCCTCCTCTGGACACACTCCAGCACCTCAGTGTCCTTCCCATACCATGGTGCCCAAAACTGAACACAGAATTCTAGGTGGGACCTCACCAGTGCTGAGTACAGGGGCACCATCACTTCCCTGCTCCTGCTGGCCACACTATTCCTGATACAGGCCAAGATGCCATTGGCCACCTTGGCCACCTGGGCACACGCTGGCTCATGTTCAGCCAACTGCCCACCAGGACCCCCAGATCCTTTTCTGCCAGGCAGTTTCCAGCCACTGCGCCCCAAGCCTGTGGCGCTGCCTGGGGTTGTTGTGACCCAAGTGCAGGACCCAGCACTTGGACTTGTTGAACCTCACCCCATTGGCCTCAGCCCATCAATCCAGCCTGTCCAGATCTCTCTGCAGAGCCTTCCTACCCTCAAGCAGATCAATACTTCTGCTTGACTTGGTGTCGTCTGCAAACTTACCGAGGGTACACTCAATCCCCTCATCCAGATCATCAATGAAGATATTAAACAAGACTGGCCCCAAAACTGAGCCCTGAGGAATGCCACTTGAGACCTGACGCCAACTGGATTTAGCACCATTCACCACAACTCTCTCGGCTCGGCCATCCAGCCAGTTTTTAACCCAGCGAAGAGTCCACCTGTCAATGCCATGGGCTGCCAGCTTCTCCAGCAGAATGCTGTGGGAGACTGTGTCAAAAGCCTTACTGAAGTCCAAGTAGACAACATCCACAGCCTTTCCCTTATCCACCAGGCGGGTCACCTGGTCATAAAAGGAGATCAGGTTGGTCAAGCAGGAAATTTACTTAAATACATATAACATGAAATATCACCATTATTTCAGCATAATACATTTTCTCTTCAGAAACATTACGTTCACTTAATACATGCCTTTTGTGCAACAGAGCGCACTACAGGTGCAGAACAAAGATAACAAAAAATATGTTTTATTATTTTCTATGCAAATATGATTTTTCTCCATTTATTTAAAATTGCACTTCTTTCTTATCTTCCTAATGTGTCACTCAATCCACTGGGGGGGAAGGGGAAGGTTTAAAACCAGCAAACAACTTTATAAACCTGAATTGGAAGTCAATTACGTTATCCGCAAAGGTAGGAAAAAATTCTATAGGTTTAAAAAAAAAGCGATTTACCCACAAAACACGAGAGAAGGAATCTAATTTCTCTCTATTGAGGAGTTTCATGAACTGCCAAAGTAACAATCTGTTCCAGTAGTTCAAGTCATAAGATCAATTTCCAGCTAATGAGAAAACATCATCTGTCTTCAACTCTAATCTTTTCCTTTGGGATCACAGGAAAAAAAACAAGAGTATTGATGTGCTGAATACAGATGTCACAATCCTGTTTTTTATACAATCTAATCAAAGCATTTAAGTAAAGCATTTGTTGTTATTTATTCTGTATTTGTTTGATATCTGATCTTTTGAGTTGAGAATTACTGCTTTAACATAATTTTTCAACAACCACAAGCACAAACCCAATATTACTATTTTCAAGTACCCAATAAAATCTTCGTATGACAATGTATTTGAGATTATAAAAAAATATTTTTCAGAAAAGATAATCTATCTGAATATATTTTCAATAAAAATTCTATTGGTAGTTTTACCAAGCAGTAAATCACCTTTCTTACAGGAAAGTGATGAGATAGTAACTACATAAAAAACCAAAGTTGCTATGTAAGTGAAAAGATAAATGGTGTTCAAGAATGGCTCACCAGCATTCTAATAGGTGTATTCATGTATCCCTACAGTGCCACTGCACAGCTTCACAACATCCATACAGGATGCAATTACTTTCCCCCTCCTGCAAACAATCTTGCTCCAAATGAGACTTAACGGTAGGCGGAGAGATCCTGGACAGGTCTCTAGCTAAAGCAGCGTGGCAGCGAGCTCTGCCAGGACTCAGCCTCCTACATGAATGAAACAGTCGGAAATACTAATGCACACAAGCCAGTGCAGTTCTTGAAATGCCATCTGGTTGCTATTATTCAGTCTCATTTGTTTCCTCAGCCAGGAAGAGTGGATCATCCAAAGGCGATCTGGCCATGGGGAATCTGCAGGGCCAGTCGGAGCAGGAGAAGCCAGACGGGCTGCAGCGCCTGCCCTCGGTGCGCTGTACTCAGCAGCGCCCTTCAGTTCTTTGACTTCAGGTCTCACGCTCAAGATCAGCTAGGCTGGTATGGAAAAATAAGGCCTGATGCCATGGCAGTCTTTACTGGAAGCACATTGCATGGAAAGCCTTTCGTGACTGAGCACAAGTATAGCCTTTAGTTGATTCTGCATGAGACTTGTCATGTTAATATTAAACAAAAAAAAAATTTTGCTTCTTACTCTCTAAAAGAAACAAGGACTTTTCAGATTAGCATTAGCTGACAGTACCCATTGGATTACAGATTTTGAGGCTCCATGCTAAGGCCAGCAGGATATCAAGCTCTAATATCTATGCCAACAACTTTCAGAAAACTTCACAGCCCTGCTTCCCGTTTTCAAACTAGATGTACCAATAGCCAGTTTACCCCCCTTTTTCTTCTACCAGTGTTGATATCCCTGGACTTAAAGAGCTGGTCCATCTATACACCCCACAAATGTTTATAAACAGCAGCCTTTATTTTACCAGTTGAAACAAACCATGCTCTGTTAGTGTTTTCCATAGCCCTGACAACCCTAAGGGTTCTCCCTCTGAGTCTGTTTCAATTTGAATTCATAGAAGTGTAGTAACAAAAATGCAATATAGTACTATATTTTTTTGTACATTTAACTGTAGATTCTGTGACTGATCATCCCACTAGCACACTTGACGCTTTACAGCCTATAGTTCGTAGAGTACATAGAATATGAGTTTGCTCATATTCTAATTGGGATAGACAAGTACGTCTTCTCCCACATCACCTTCCACACTTAAATCCAAGATTACAAAACAAATTCTTAATACTCTTAGTTCCTAAATGTATGAATTTACAATTTATACTGAAGTAATTGCATCCCACACTCTAACCCTTTTTTGAAGGATATTCTGGTCCTCCTCTGTATTTAAAGTAACTCCCACCTTTGTATTACCAGATTTCATTAGCAGTCTTATGAGTAGATTATAAAAAATTATGTAACGAGATCAGTCTTTAAGCAGTACTGGTGTCTTTCCATCCTCGTTACTTGTTTAGCACACCTACTCACTTTTCACAATTAACGGGCTGTGTTCCTTACTGTTCCCTTACGTATTCCCAGACTTCTTCAGTTTCAATGATTTCCTATCACCAAATACTGAGGTTCAGATAAAATACATTGTGTTTTCTTGTCACTTTTCTTACAAATTATGTTAGTATTAACTACATCGATGAATCCACATTTCAACTGCTTCACTATTCAATCACACCTTTTGTTTAACTACTTCTTTCTTCAAGTTATGGTCTAGAACTTTACGCGCTGCTGAAGTCAACCTAACAAGATTTGAGCTGCATGAATGACTTTCTTCCTGTTCTTAAATAAAGGTGCTACAGATATTGAGCTAAATTCAGTATCTTTCCTTTTTGGAGAACAGCACTATCTATCCCCTTCTTGTGTTCAGCACATAGTATAGCATTTGCTCATTACTTTAATCAAGTGCTTGCATGTTCTACCTTGCTCCATTTACGTGTGTGCACTTTAAACAAATATTTAGACGGTCATAGATTTATTTTAAGTGGATTACATTTTCATTAAAACTCACAAATAATAAGGAACTCCCTAAATCTCAGCCTAATTGCACATACAGAACATTATCAAGCATTTTAATGCAGCCAACCATTTATTGAAATGAACCCAATAAATTATACTAAACCTGCTTTCACTAATCATCAGATGACACCACAAAGGTTTTGAAAACTGAAGTTGGCTCTTTATTTAACTGTGATGTTCCTTCTTTTGCAATAAAGTTACTTAATTCTGTCACATCAAGTTTTCAGGCACTGGATTTGTAATTATGATAGCTGTATTTTGTTTACAAAGTGCAGAGTCATTAAAGGATGCTTGACAAAATATTAAGTTCAATCTGAACATAAAACTGAAAAACGTTTCCAGTATATATGAAATAACCATTCATGTTAAGCCAATTCCTTCCTGTGAATTCAATACACGTAAAGTTTCCTTAGATTACTCCTCTCATTTCTATGATATGCACAAGGAAATTTGCAAATACAGAGCGCAGAAACCGGATTTTAACTTGAAATTTCAGGAGAAAAGGATTCCTTGGGTGCGTCTTTTTACATGCACGTATAGTATTAATGCACTTGTATTTAACAGGACATCTCCCAGATTATAAAAACCAGCACTCATCTTCCGATGTAGTTTCATCTAAAAGGAATGCAGTTTCTGTGTTTTCAAACCACCTGGCAATGCAAGGCAACACACAGTACGTGTGGAGGATCACATTAGCTTCGAAGGTACCCTACTGATCCTCTTAAAGACTAGTGTAAGTGCACCCTGCAATTCCTCCCTGTTAGATCCCCTTTCTGCTTGCACTACTGATGTTCAACCACCAAAGTACCAGGAGCTTTTCTCAAATTCAGCAGAATCTTCAATTCTCTGTCCTGTCTGCACCCAGTGCAAGTGGCACCTGCACCAGAGCATGCCAGCATCACAGTGGACCGGGACGCATCCTGTGCCTGTGCAGGAGTTCAGTGAGGACTCTCACTAAGCATTAGCCACCGCTAACTCCTTAATCTCCCCCTCACAGGATTGTTTAAGAATATATAGCATATAAGCAACTGATAAGCATATCAGTTTTATGGCATGTCTTGATTTCTTGCTGGTATTCATACCCCTCCCTAATGTGCTGATCCCAAATTGGGCGCTATACTTCAATGTTATCTCTCAATTGCCCATCACAGAGAAAGGGTCACTTGCTCTCTACTCAAAATTCCTCATGAAAATTATTACCTATGGTGATACGCAAGTTAACAACCTCTGCTTTCTAAAACAGCCTTTCTTTTGCTGATGCAGCCTGCAGTCTTTGTTCCTAGATCACTTTAAGTGATATTAAGACAATTTCCTAAATTATTACTTTGAGCTGGATGACTTCTAGCTCTTTAAAATGAAACAATCTTCCTTTACGTACCATACAGTGAAATTTACCTGAAAATTTTATCAGGAAAAGTTATATGTAATAAACACGATCTTTTATATAAATTTTAACATCAGACAAAACCTGGTCACAGGAAAATTCTCCAACTCATCACTTGGCTACTGCATATTTTACAGGTAGCTACATTATTAATTCCTTCTTTGAAAACAGTTTTTAATCTATTTAATATGTGGCAGGCTAGTTACTTCCTTTATGTGGAATTAAAGCAAACTCCTCGAAGAAGTCAAAGAGCATCTCTATCAACAAGACCTGCAATGTTACTTTTAAAAAGAATACAATACATTCATTGCAGTTAGCAATATTTTCAGCTTTTCCATAGAAAGCTTAACTTCCAGTTAACCCTTTTAAGGATGTGGTACTGTTTGCAATCCTTCCAATCATCCTGAATTTTCAGACCTGTTACAGAAATTAACTGTTTTGAAACCTCTGCTTATTTGCAGCCTGAGACAACCCAGGACACAGCCTTCCTCATATTGAAGAGAAGTTGCTGGCTGTAAACACAGATGCAGCGAAAGGCAACATCTTTCTATAAACTACCTTTTCAACTTCTTAAACAAGTCAAATATTGTAAGAGCCTCCACTTGTGTCTCATCTAAGTCCCCATTTCTTTCTTAACCATGCCTAGCAAAGGAAAAGAGCAAGTTTTAAAACATCTTTTTCTCCGCAAATTACATCCACAGCCTATATTAGCAGGCATTGACACATTCTGCTTTAGAATTTCTAGACAGATTAGCCAATAACAGGACAGTTAAATATATTTTTTCAGTTCTGGGCTCCCCAGTTCAAGAAAGACAAGGAACTACTGGAGGGAGTCCAAGGAGGGCTACGAAGATGATCAGGGGACTGGAGCATCTCTCTTATGAGGAAAGGCTGAGACCTGGGTCTGTTTAGCCTGGAGAAGAGCAGACTGAGAGGGGAACTCGTCAACGCTTATCAGTATCTACAGGGCAGGTGTCAAGAGGATGGGGCCAGACTCTTTGCAGTGCTGCCCAGCAACAGGACAAGGGGCAACGGGCACAAACTGGAACACAGGAAATTCCATCTCAACATGAGCAAAAACTTCCTTACTCTGAGGGTGGCAGAGCGCTAGAACAGGCTGCCCAGAGAGGTGGTGGAGTCTCCCTCTCTGGAGGTATTCAAAATCCACCTGGTTCCTGCCCAACCTGCTCCAGGTGAACCTGCTCTGGCAGAGGGGGTTGGACTAGATCTCTGAAGGCCCTTCCAGCCCCTATCATTCTGTGATTTAGTGCTCATAAAAGGAAGCACTATTCTAGCCTTCTTTATGTTGCCTGAATATTTTAAATAACCAGATTTCAAGGAATTATTAAATTTTCTTCCTCTACATATTTCTGAGGCCAACCATATCTAGTACAATAAAAAAAATTGTTAAAAATAAAAATATTTTTATTAGTAGTAGTAAAATACTTGCTTTCTAAGCCCCAAAGCTTTTATTGTGGTGGCATCACTCTATATTTGTAGAACTAGCAGCTAACGGCAAATATCTACAATATCCTTCCACAAAACATATTGTATATAATAATGAGAGGATCCTACCTTTTACTCAAAACAATTATTCTGTCCAAAAGAATACTGTGTTCTCTTTTCTCAGAGTACTTGTTTTAAATGTGAGATTTTCTTCAGATGCTCCTTCAAAAGCATCCACAAGGTGTCACCATTGTAAAAAAAGAAACCCTCTGTGTTCTAATATATGAAATATCCTTTTCATTTTCTGAACATGGATTTTATTTATTGTACATTTCAATTAATGCATTCCAGTGATTTTTTTTTCATATTGGAACTAAACATACTCAAAAAAAACAATTGGGAGGAAAAAAGCCCTAAACATAAAATTCACTTCAAAAAACCAGAAATATAGACCCTATTTAACCAGTTAGTTGGAGTTATCAAACACAAGAAAAACTTGACAGAGGGCAAGAGCAGCAAGATAACTAGAAACATTTACAGTTCCTGCACTACAAATAACGTACATAGAAGATACTGGCAAGTTTAAAAATTATAAAGAGAGCACATAGATATAAATAGAACAGAGAAGCAAGTAACCACCCAGACTGCTTAAGGAAAGTTTGGTATTGTTCTATATTTAATAAGGAAAAATAATTATGTACCCAAGTTAGCTCACCTGGCATAGAATAAAATAAAAAAAATAATTGAAAACTATGTAGGTTTGGTGAAAACACAAGTAACTGTTAAGGAAATTATCCCTATATAGTCCTACTCAGTGTAGGAAAGAATAGGAAGCTAGTATGCATAGAAATGCTAGATGAAAAGAAAGGTACAAATAGCAAAAGTTAGAATTTTAATTTTTTTTCCATGCTTAAAACTTCTATTGAGGATTACAGCACTGTAAATGAAGGTGTACCCTAAAAAGCTATTCTAAAGATTTGGGGGGTTTCCCCATTTTGCACACAGCAATCTGAAATTGCATTGAATCAATGCACAAATAAAAGGGTGATATTCTTGCTGTAAGTTCTATTCACATCTTCCTTATAAAGATTAAGCTTTCAGGATCTTTATTCATGTGCTACGATCATGAAAGGTTCTGGAGGGCTCAGTAACAAGCCTGCACTGTTTCCATTCAATGACCATATTGCTAACCCACTTCCTTTCGGCCGGTACACTGACTGCCTTTTAATGAACAAGTTCATTAATTATTAAGAAGATAAATGTATTAAATCTCATGGTGTCTTTGGTCTAATAGGTGTGACAACTAATAGAAGTGAAAAAAGTCATTTCCTTTGATGTGCAAAAAGAAACAGCAATAAAACAAAAGTAGAGGCAGGAAGGGATGGGAAGAAGACAGATCAGCTAAGTAATCTGGAAGTATTTTAATATTTCTCTTAACAGAAGAATGGCAATTTCAACACATAGCAGGCTAATCCAATTGAGTGGTAAAGGATAAAAAAAAACCCTAGAATAATTATCATAAGTAAATTAGACATTCAGGATCTTAAATAATTGACCTTTAATAACAAGTATTTATGATACTGGGAGTAAAACTATAGCACATTCTTACAGCATATCCATAAATCCACAGTATGTGTCCACATACACACACTCGTACCATCGTAACAAAACAGTTTACCTTCCATTTTCACTGAGAGGCTATACAAATAACACACAACTAAAAAACCAGACAGTGAATACTTACTTCATGAAGCACTAAAAATATGATGTGATGATGCGACATTAAGAAAGGAAGAAAATAAAATCTATCTAGACTTTAAAAACATTAATAGAATAGGAAATCAGGCTATGGAAGAACTTAGTCTTCAGAAGTGCTCACAACTCTTGCATAAATACTGCCATTATTTTTTCAAATTAATGATCAAAAAAGAAGCATGCCCACCACAAGAAAGTTTAGGTCAGATATTTCAGTACTATCTTCAGACAAAAAGATATCAAAGCTATGAGCCTTTCATGGTATTAAAGTACATATATTTAGGCCCACGTGAAAATTTGCTCCAAAAATTATTTTTTCATTTATGTTTATTCTTTAAAGATAGTAATTTGCATACTAGATAGGATGCATTAAAAGCAGTTCTTTTTTAAAGATTAACTTGATTCCAAATAACAAAACCTTACCTTGCCAGCTATCATTGCATACACACAGCTTCTCGCCTGTCAAATCACAGTAGCCATGATCTGGACTGCCACAGTTGGCTTTACAGTATGGAATATCACAGGCTTCTCCTTTCCAGTACTTGTCACACTCACAGTACACCCGGCTTGGTACGGACACACTGGTTGTACACTTCCCATGTTCTGAGCAGTTATTAGGACAAGAATTAATTCTGGAAAAACATGGAAAATAAGGTAAATTACAAACAAAGAATTGATGGCAGTGCTTTAATCTGACAGTATTCCAACAGTATTTGTTAAATAAAATACCTTTTTTTTTTTCCCTGAAAAATTTCTATGTACTAATAAAACACAAGTTTAATGATGATTTTGCAGGGAAATGAGCTGAAAAGGTTCTCATCCAGGCTTACATACGAAGTCTGTTATGTAGTCATGATCACAAACACGTTGTACTTCACCAAGAAGTACTGACATTAAGCAGAAGGACAGGCCCTGCCCGGACAGATCACCATCTATTTTTTCCTATGTTCCAGTATCAGCACTCTAGTTAGTCCCTTCAAATGCTTATTATCTCTATTCACACTGGAAGCGACTGTGAGCACTAACCCTTAAAAACTCTCCACCACAGGCATACCGTTAAAGGGTTTTCCTGAACGACTTTGATCCACGCTATAAGACATTATGTCTAACACCTGAAGGAAATAAAATTGGGAAAAACAAGTGAGGAAAAACACGAGATGGCTATTATCCTTAACCTACGTAACAGGTAGCATTTCATACTTTGAATCCTTAATAATAGAGCCACCTTAACCTTGCTTCCTTAACTCAGAGAAGCAGAAAGAGCAAAGATTAAGCTGGAAGAAGTCCGTGACTGTTATGGGAGTTAGCATTTCTGTGATACACCCTACCAAACACTGAGATCACAGGCAACTGGACTGCAAAATTATGCAAACTGGTTCCAGAAATGCAGGCAATTCCTTGGAGACGAGGAGGGATGGAGGACACTGAAGAATGTGGGTCCAAGAGTCTCCATGAACAGAATCTCAGGCAGTATGCGCCTGATGGAGTCCAAAAAGGATGTGCAATGTTTTTGATGACTCACAGCAAAGGGTTGGGTTGGAACTCAGAATAAACCATTACTACAAACCCTTGATGATAATGCAGGCTGTAGATGTGAGTGCTGGATACTGTTCATAGCCTTCCTTGCTCTTACCAAAGAAAAATGAACTGAAGAAGTAAAGAATTGTTCAAGGCTGGTCTTTAGCCAAATGTAGTTGTGGTAGAACATTCAGGGGAGGTGTTTGCATTTCCTAAGAGCTCACACCTCAGAGAACTGATTCTGTTACACTGCTGAAAAAGAAAATTCTATGTCTGAACTGCAAATGTCCTGGGGGGTTCTGCCAAGTAACACACGTGGCATTAAAACCACTGATGGTATTAACTACTGCACACCCCAGCTGTGAGGAACCTCTCCCCCTGACTTCACAGGGACGAAGTTCTACAGAAAAGTGAACAGTTAAGTCTTTCCAGCAATAGAGATACCAGTTTAAAAGTAGACATATTCCACACCAACGGGTTCGTTAAGGATTCAAACAGAATGATGAAAAACTGGATCAGCAGAGTTGGAAGCAGGCTGCTTGACTCCAAGGAACACCAAATTTACCCAGAGTTCTGGAATAACTATTGTTGTCTGCAACTGGCACGGTGTTTTAGTCACAGATGCTGTGCTTCTGTCTTCCCCAAAATAAAGGAATACAAGTGGAAGTCAAAGTGAAGTGAAGTCAAAAGATGAAGTCAAAAACTGCTTTGGGATTACCAGTGAAGAAAGAGGGTAACAGAAGCAGGGTGCAACAGATCAGTGACAGAAAATAAGTTAATGCAGCCATACAAAGCAATCATAGGTGGTACTTTCATCATAAAAAGAGTTACCGTTGGCTCATTTTAAAAAAATTATTTTAACAGTATCCATTGCAATAGAAGAAACAGAAGAACAGGGTACATAAAACTTAGTGAGTCACATATGTAATGGAATTAAAAACCAGCAGGGTTTTTTTCCCACTGATTTTAAATCTTCCAAAAAATTAGGTAGTGATATGTAGAATGCACCACATTACCAAGTCATGAAAGAATGCAGAGCACATACACTCATTTCTTAAGAATGCCGTGTCATACCGCCATTTGCTCCCAAGACAAACAAAGAAAGTGCAATAAAAGCTTCAGAGGTAACTGAAAAATGTATCTAATTACAGTGGAGAAGTCTGTCAGCTGATTGTGTTTTACTGATGTCAACTACCAAAAATTCAAAACACTCAGTCTTCTAGACTGCCGCTTCCAATACAACATATTTAGTGAGGTCTCCCAAACTCTGAATAGCTTTTCATTATCTGGTAAAAGGCAGGTCAACCGCTGCAAATTACAGAAACAATCTTTCCATAGACAATTTAACAGAGACCTCTGCCAAGAGTAAAGCTATAGACAGAAGCACAAATAGCAGTTTTAAATTAATAAAGAATATGACAGAAGTATAACATGTACTTCCATATTTGAAGTGCAGTGCTGGCTGCCACACTGCAAAAATTGGTATTTCAGAATCTGAAGGAATTGAAAGAAAGGAACAAGAATATTTTCAATCAAGGGAAAACTATGACATGAAGAAACAGGAAGAACAGGACCAGGCAATCCCCTACAAACTAAAGCATCCAGTATAAAGAGACATCGCATTATGTGTCACAAGCCTGACCCAAATGAGACAGAAGTTGCAATCAACAGCAGGTCCATATAAGAAGGAAAAGGGTCAGGTCCATTGCATGCATCTTTAGAGCTGCTGAGACAGAAAAGCAGACTGGAGGAATGCAAGCACAGTTATATCAGATTAGACTTTGCCATCAGAGAAACTAAAAGATGGACAGTGCAGATAAGAACTATGGAGGCAGAATGCAGACTGAAATGCACAATAGGAGGCAAAAGTACCCGAGAAGTAGAGAAGAATGGAATAAAACTCTCATGGCTAACACAAAAATAAAAGTAGGACTTTGGTGAAGGTGTCAAAAGCCATAAAAGTACATTCAACATGGAGAAAAAACAAAAAAAACCCCAAGCAACAGCAAATCTTAGTTCAAGAGAAGGGAATTGACATGACTGCAGATGTAATTGCCCTTCTAGTCCATATGACAACTATACATGTTAGAAGAATCATGGAAGGGATACATTCCAGTTCTGTATGGCATAGGAAAAACATAGAAACGTACCAAAGTATAACTCTTACACTATTAATAAAAAAATCAATAGACAAACACTCTTCCTGGGTTTGTCATTCTCCTGAAAGAAACAGTAGGCTAATTGACAAAGTAATTACTTATTAAAAAAATACTTACGAGTAAAAAATGTTAAACCCAGTTAGGTTATAAGCGGCATCACTAAAAAAGTGTAGCAATGCATAACCAGATGTAGTAACTACTTCAGGAACAGTCTCATTTCCACGTACTTCAGGGACTATTAGACCACTGGAAAAGAAAATGAGAATAATTTTTTTCTATCAGTCTTTGGTAGAGGGAGTTAAAAAAAGGGAAAGAGGGAGTTAGCTATTCTGGTCGTTAATTATGTAGACAAGATAACTCATAAGTCTCATTTAAAAACTTTTTTTTAAAAAACAAATCATAAAATGCGTCTAAGACTTGTCTATGCTTCTGCAAATTAGGGCAGGGTTTTCCAGGAAAACAAAAGGCCTCCTCCCTCACACAGTAGTGCAGAATTTCACCTCAGATTTTTCTCAGGGTGCATGCACTGTCAGTATGATTTTTAGAACTTTTTTTTAAAAAAAAATCAACAACCCATATTTCAGACAGGTGCTTACCACTCGCTGCCTTTCAGCACGAAGTCTATTTACACATCATATTTGCATCTTTAGAAGTTTATCTTAAAGAATTTAAACTTGGAAAATATGACAATTAAGTAATTTCCATGAAAAGGCAATTTTCAGTGTAAGATAAAATGTTTTAAAATTTCAGAAAGATGTTAAGATGCTAGTCTTAAATAAAGACTGCAGTAGGAAAAACAAGCAATATATTAAAATGCTGAGGAAAAGGATCACCTGCATAAAACAATGCCATATTGCAAATATAAATTAAAAGTTACAGGAATCCTAAGGAAAACACCCACAAGCAATAAACTGAGAAATTTGAAGTAAAGAACATAATGGAAGGGAAGAGGATGTTCCTCTTCCCTTCCATTCATGCTACAACTCAGGCTCCTGAATAATAGCTAGACACATATTACAAATAAAACTTTTTGAAGGGGGAGGAAAAAAGCACCAAGCAATTATGTAACATTCAGGACAATTTGGAGAGATGGAGGTGGAAACTGTTAAATAGTTGGCAGGAGAGAGGGATTACCTGAGCTTTATTTAGGAGAAAGTATTATAATTTACACAATTAGTATTTCTTAAACTTCAGCAGCATAATCAGTATTTCATCACATAAAATTAAGTACAATTTCTGCCTCACAGAGCATGTGTGTACATAGGCACAAGCAGTTTATGTTTTGTTGGGGTTTGGGTTTTGGCTTTGTTTTGTTGCTGGTTTGGGGTTTTGGGGGTTTTTTGGGTTTTCGTGTGTTTTTGGGTTTGGTTTTCGTTGTTTTTTTTTAGTATAACTTGGCACTCAATGGATATCCCAAGATAAAACTTTTACTGACTTCAAAGGACTAGGATCCTGTGCCTTCTCTCTAATAAACTATAGCCCCACTTGCATAGAACAGTCTTTCTGGAATGTTTCCCAAAATTTTAACAGAAGGGTAGGAATAAACCAACTGAAACCTTTTAGTAAAGTCCAGGAATGGAGGAAACAAGCATTAAAATTCATATGCCCTGCTTTTTCTTCTCTTGGACACAGGAAATGCAGTACATGAACATAATTCTTTATCTTAATGGTTTATTGTTAATTGAAAGGCAAATAATTAGTCTTTATTCAATAGTATTAGTTGCTATGCTCATTGTTTATTGTTGTTGATTTTATGTTTACTTCTAAACCTCACTACAAAGTAATACTATTATTCTAGACAATAAATATTAACCTCCAAAAAGATTTAGTTGTGTAACAATTCTCGTAGGCTAATGATAACAAAATGGAAAGAATTTCCACCGTTTCAGTTGATAGCAAATTTGAGCTCTCCTCTGGGACTTTGAAGAATTTGATAACTTCACCCACCATGACTTAGTCACAATGATGTCCAGTTTAGTAATCTAAGGAAACATGTTACAAAATGAGTGCTAAATGCCCTGAACAAGTCTATTCATTCTTCATACAAAAATGTAGAGGCATTTCACAGCCATTTTTGATAACGTACACATAGTACAACATTGGGCAAGTGTCAGATTGCAATTCTCCCTCATGGAGGATCATATACTGACACTACTGGCCAGTGCCACATTTAATGCACATTAAAACTCAGGAATCATTATTGGAGCCTACTGGAAAATACATTTCTGATTGTTTGTCTATGAGCATTAACACTCTGTGCAACATCAGCAGTAAGTACAAGCCACATACTGGATTTATGCTATGACCACCTAACCAAAAAAGTAGTGTTTTGCAATGTATTCTAATATATGGCCCCACGGTACTAACAAAAGAAAGTAAGCTATTTAACACATTAAAACCTCTAATGTTTTTTTCCCTGCAAACTAAATATGTCCATACAAGACAACCTGGAGTAAAAGGCTAATAAATACACTCACCTAAATACAGCTATTAAAGGTGCATATATTGAATCTCCATCATATACATACATATGGTCCCAACTACATTCTGTGGCAAAGTGATTAAATCTTAATCTTAGTATTGCATTTGGGCTGGAGGGGAAAAAAAAAAAAAAAAGAGAGAAAGAAAATTGATGAAACATATTATTTACAGAAGTATTGAGCTTGTGAGATAAAGAACTTGCAGCAGAATTGATCATACCAGCATAACTCTACTAGAACATTTTGCGTACTAATTAAATATTTCAAAGACTTAAATAACAAAATTAGAAGCAAGCAAATATTTCACTTCACCTTAAAAAACTTTAAAAATAACATCTTCATTCCAAGTCTAATAATCCCTGAAGTTAACAAGAGACTGAAGTCCAACAGCTTTTATTAGTATTCAGAACCACAAGTTTAGAACAATCAAAATATCCCATTTTAATATCCTAGTTTTACTTTACAATGTCAGGACTATGAGGTTTAAAGAGTCTTTCAAGACAAAAAAATCACCTACACATCCTCATTCCAGTATAATACTAGTTATTGAAAGTAAAAATCTTAAAGCAGAAATTTAAAAAAGTCAGCAATATTAGCGTAAGATTTCCACTACCCACCCCCCCGCACCACCCCATCCTCCCCAGCCATCTGACACCTGGCAGTCACATTTCACCAGTTTTTGGTAGAGATCCAGATGGGAACTGTAAGATTTCTGAAAGGGGACTTTTTTCATATGACAGAGTTTGCAGACTCCTAAATGTATTCCATGCAGCATACTGATTATTTTCTTCTATTTCATTTTCATTTTTTTTCACCCTCTACTGACAGGCTTGAGTGCAGTTTGTCAGTTTGGAAAAACATATGCTTTTTTTTTTTTTGAGAGAGAGCTTATTTCGAGAGAACTCTTTGTTCATTTTTTAAAAAAGGGTATTTTATACATATGTGACTTGCTTCTCTGTTGACATTTTGCACTGTTACTGGGTTGCATTACTCTTCCACATACCGTGCAGCATATTGTTTCCTCCAGCTACCCTCTCTACCATCTCCTGCGAAGAGGAGGAATGGAGTGAAGATCAACTTCAAAGCAGAGTTTGCATACAGTCCTGAGGCATGTTCCCACTTTAACATAGTGTAGTGCAGTGCAAATATTCCTGAGCTAGCTTGGGTAAAAAGAGAAGTCTAGCTACATCAGAAAGATATTCAGCTATAGCCTAGTCACCTACATATTGAAGCTCCTACTTAAATGATTTCGTAAACGACCCGTAACTTCAAGGCTGTTGTGTTTAAATCACTATCTGCATATAAGCAGACCAAAATTATATCAGATAGATCATTACTGAACTGCAGCAACAGAGCAGATATCTAAGGTAATTGAGATTATGACAATATGGAACTACAAAGAGGGAGTGATTTTCTTCCAGAACATTAGTAGAATTCAGACCTACCTACATTCTTCAGCAAAATCCTGACCCATAGCCTGGGGAATAAAAGTCCCACTGAAATTTAATAAATTTGTGCCTTTAACAGTCAGCCATACTGGTGAATAATGTCTCATTATTTCTTTGTGTGTACGTGTGTGTTTCTGTTGCTAATTTTTCGGTCTACCCAGCACAGACATGAGACATCTAAACTGCATAAAATGTGTATGCACAATATGATTTTAGAATTAAATACCTCACAAAAACCTGAATGCAAGAGAGAATCCTTTATAGAAGCACTAAGTTTTGAGAAATATGTAACAATAATTATCATGAGACTGGAAGCATTCTTGAAGCCATTCCTGATCTATCACTGACATGAGTTAAACAAGATAAATAAGTACAATAATGGGTTAAATAATAGGATTCTGTAGCTACATTTGGAACTTACGTAAAGGTACTCAAACAGGCAACAAACTTATCATACGGTTTTAAGAGCTGCTTGCGCATTGGCCAAATTCCAATCTCAGCCTAACTTTTGCCAGCAATTTGAATGGGAATGGAATTTGGCCAACTGAGAAATCCTGAGATACTACTTCAATTTTTTTTTCATTTTTATAACATTTAAACAGACAAAACAAACAAAAACCCCAGAACTGTTTATATTGTATCCAGATGCAGTTTCTACTTGAGAAGTTCTTTAGATTTCTAGGATACACAGTACCAAACTGTCAGAAAATTTAAGCTATGAAAATACTTACTATCCTTCAATTAACCATGTACATTTAGTTTTATATTTATAATTTATCGGTCCATCTGTTAAATATCCAGAAGGTTCTGTTAACCTACAAGAGAGAAAAAAAAGTGCTGTAATAAATGAGAGACAACACAACAGAACACACATCATCAACATGCCAATAGATTCCTTCTGGATTGAAAGAAAATTGGGGGTGGGGGGGAATCAGTCAAGTCTCTCTTCGTATTTCTTATCACACTATTTTGCTCATAAAAACTAGAATTCGGATTATTTTGTATCATTGATTTACTTTCTTCCCCTAGGCAATCACAAGACATTATTTTCTGGTTCAGGAGCAAGCAAGTACTACATATAATTTAAATTATCCCTCACACAAAATGGATCCAAGCCAATGAAAAGGAGGTTTTGTTTAAGAGTATTTTGGTTTTGTTTGCTTGTTTCTTTTGCCATTGCCTTACATCGTACTTCTGAAATTAGACCACAGCAGCAGTGCAGAAAACTGTTCTAAATCAAGACAAATTAAGGCATGAATTATAAATTTAAATAAGCCTATCTGCCAGCCTGTCCCTCTCTTATTCCTGGTCAGTGATGAGACATGGGAAAGCAGAACAACACTGGACTATGCAGAAACCAAATAAAATGCATACGAACAGCTATAAAAGGTCAGACCAAAATACTGACATAACCTAGTCCCTTATCTTTGCCAGTGGCCTCAAGTGGATACCCAGGAAAGGATTTAAACCCTACAGATACTCCCCACAGCATTGCACCACCGTTACTGACTTGCAGCTCAGCCAGAGGTTGTGCCTTTGTATTGGTTTGGGGTTAGTGTTTCTCATAGGAGTTTGCCCATGTAAACTCACATAAACTTGCAGTATCCAGAACATCCTTCAGGAATCACTTCCCCACATACGAAGAGACATCTCAACTTTATCCCACTTAAAAAAATAATGATTTCTGTTGTTTCCCTCCCTTCCCTCCACCGTCCCTTTTCCAACCTGAGAAATCCTTGCTCACTGCCCTTAATATATCTTTTCCATTCTCCTATACTCTAAGATGCAACACAGAGATCAGCATATTGTATTCAAGATGCAAGTGAATCATCAATCTATACAGTAGCAAAGTAATGATTTCCACTTTGTTCTCTATTCCCATTTTAACATTTTATTTGCCCTTTCAAAAACTACTATGCTGACATTTTAAACACAACTAGCTGCTTTTTTCTGAGTGATGATAGTTCAAGATTCATTACATATAAGAATTCCTTTAATGTAGAAACGGAACCTTTTTCCTCCGTTCATATATATTACCTCACATTAATCTATACAGAGTGATAAAATAGCAGATGAAGTTCAATAATCTATTAACATAAAAGCTTTCTGAAAGAACTTAATATCTTCAGCACACTGTAACTTCACTAATTTACGCCTTCTGCATCCTTTATGATTACGTGCTATAGTTCAGACCTTAACACACATGTCTAGGGGCCTTACTCCACCAGGAAAACTGACCATCCTACCCTTTAATATGTTACAACAATGATAATGAATATAAAGACATACTCAGAAATGCTCATTTCTTTCAATACAGTATGGAACAATAACTATTAAGAACAAGTACCACTGAATAAGAAAAAAGGAGCAGTTGGGGGTTTCTGTTGTGTTTCAGTTTTTTTAATAAATCAGTAGACTAGATCTAAGCCCAGAAGCAATGCTGAAGGAGTTGACCAAGTCACAGCTAAATTTTCTCACCAGGAGTCTAGCTGAACAGGAATTCAGCATCTGCTATCCTATTATCTTTGAAGCTGTACGCACTGATTTTAAACGTATTTGCTACCACATCTACTGCAAATTATTTACATTTGAAATCCCATCAAACACTAATTGCATACTTATAACAGATCTGTTATTCCAAACATAAAACTATAAACATGTGGAAAGGAAATAAAAACAAGGGAGCAAGAGAGAAGAATTTATGACGCAGGGTCCACACAAACTCTTCGGTTCTTAAACAAGTTCCATCACCTGTCCTGTAAGAACTAGCGTCAGTTTATTAGGCACATCGTAAGCCACTTTGTTCCAATCACTGCTGGTTTGAATGAAGATCTTCACCCACACTTTCCTTTTGATGAAATGGGACAGAGCTCTCTAATATGGGCAGCTGTCCAAATAACCATAGCTCTAAACATTTTCAAGGCATAAAAGCAGTAACAATAACGTATTTTATGTTTCTGAATAAAAAGAAGAAAAGCAGATAAACAGCTGATAACATGAGAAACAGACTGGGAGGGGAAAAAAAAATAAAAACAACCAACCACCATATACTTCAGTCAGCTGAGAGAAAATATCCCTAATGAAACCCAATACATCGAGCTGGTCTAAACGCTGCAGTAACTCACTCCCCAACAGCAATCGCTCCTGGTAGGTGCTATATGAACCCTGGGGCAAAGCAATGACTGCGGAGAGCCACGGCAGGTAACTCCCACTGCTCCCTCGCTGCAGGCTGGAGAAGCCGCAGGGATGGCCCCGCGGAAAGGCTAACCACGCTCCTGCCAGCTGCTCTCCTGTGAATCCGTGCCTGGCCACAGAAAACTTTTGCTTGAAGCAAGCAAAAGACACATATGGTTTAAGTTTACAATATTTCTTTTCATTGTGAAATATCAGCCTTACCTAGAGGCATACTTTCACGTTTACATACATAAGAAATAGGTTTTTTCAGGGTTATTTTTGGCTTCTTTACATATTAACTACATTGTTTGGACAACGCTGAACATAATACCAACTTATAACTTCGCAGTCTAAGTCACACATCACTGATTTTGAAATCAAGCTAATATTCATGCTTGGCCCCCAGCAGAACCTTTGTAAAGCTGACTACAGGACCAGATCCCATGTATGAGTGTGTGCTAGATTGAAGGAATAATTTGGGGGGGGGAGGGGAGGCACGGATGCATAAAATTCCAATGAAAATAATTTTAGTGCTGCCATATGGTTTATGTACAGGTGTAAAGACTTACATGGCAAGCCACAGAACATTTATTTTGCTGCAAGAAGTGGGAAATATCATAAGTATTCATTTGCAGCCATGACCATTGCTGCCTTAGCAGCTGTATGATGTGTAATGGAGGTGGCTTACAAGAGTTGTTTTCATTAGATCAGCCCTTTGGCACTAGTAAAGTGAAAACAATTTCCCTTTTCATCTAGGCTGATAATTTTTTGATAAATAGTTTCTTTCAGAAGAGTAGATAGCCTTTGACGCAGCTATTGCGCTTTGCTGGGGGAAAAAGTAAAGAATAAATAAGAGCGTGACATTGCTTTGTAATAATGGCTGTGGAAAAAGCTAAGATAAAGGACTGTTCTACTTAAAATAAACACATAGCAAGACAAGGGGGGGGTATTACTTTAAGTTTCTTGAGTCATACCAAGAACTTTTCTCTATCGCTTTTCTTTCCAAACATTATCAAATCCCAAATCCCATAAACAACGCATAGCACCACTTCCACATAACCTCTTACCGCACCACGGGCAATATTCTCCAACACATAACGCCAGGTGCTCGTGGATGTAGTTTTGCTCTGTGACTAACAGTGGTCCTGCCAAATAACCAAAATCCAGGTGAGCCAACGTGGCTACGCACTCTTCAGTCACAGAAGCAGCGTAGCCAGGATGACACCTACACACCGCATCCCGCTCCCTGCTGAGGAAGCTTTGGGAATGAGGGGACAGCCGGAACGATTTGTGTGGCCTGCTGAAGCACCACAGGTTTATCACACTTAGACTCCAGCTTTCGAAACAGAATGCACGGCGAGCAGCTGATACTGCACGTTGTCGTTTTATACACACAACGGCATTTTTTAGTTGGGCAGGGTTATAACCAAAGCCTATGAAGAATTAGACACACGTGCCAAGAGAACATGTAAAACGGCTCTACCACATTATAGAAAGAAATCAGGATGCTGCACAGCAGAGTTAAAGGCATTCAGAAGCATCAAGCGACAGATTAGTCACTCGCCGAGCTAATCCCTCAGTAATAGCTTACGTGAAAGATACACGGCCCTACAGGCTGTTTCATCCAGCATATAACTGATATGCAAAGGCTAAAAGCTGAAGTCAACACAGGGCAACCAAAACATGCAACAAAGGGACACCTATATTCCCCCGGAATATTACCACTGTTATAAAATAATGGCATATATAACTGAGTTTGAATTTACAGTGGTAACATTTATATACATTTACCACTACAGAGACTTTAGATCAAGGCTGATGCATTTCAAGAAAAAGAGAAAAGTATGTTCTAGTTCAGTCAGAAATTACTGCTCCAAAATGAAGGATTAGTCAGCTGAAATCTATGGCCTGCAATACACAAGACATCAGAGCAGGTTATTAAAATGGCCCTTCCTGGCTGTAATATTTATAGATCTGTGAAAAATGCAGTCATGTCATCTCCTGGATTTTCCTGTGAAAGAATAGTATGGTCAGATCTTTCAGAAAAGGGCGCTAATTTAAACCAGAGAAGTCATTGTGTATTTTCTGCCATCAGCAGAACATGAAGATCCACAAAACTGCTGGTAGATGGACAGACAGAGGGCTGATTTATAACACAGGTATATTAGGAGAAGACACATTCATAATATTACAAATATTCACTGTTAAATAAAAGAAGGGGTTATGCAGAGGTTAATTTATCTCTATATTACTTAATGTCACATTTCTATTCAAAATTTTATGAAGTGCTGGATTGCTTTGCAATTCCTATTTCAGACATATCTGAATATAAGATACAGAGTATATTGTACTATAAGGATTGATCTCAATATCAGTATTTGCGTGTTAGTCAAGGACTATTCTCTCCGTTGTTGCAAAATTTTGCTCCATCTCTTTTTCATCTTCCATGAAAATTTGTTTTATTAAAAAAATAAAAATCAATTAATTGGGCTTCAAATCTAAGATGAAATCCTTCACAAATACAAGTAGGGGCAATCCTCCTAGCTTGAGCTCTTGTACCTAACCTTTATAGCAGGCAAGGAGGCTCTTCACATATCCCAGATGAGATCAGCTGAATACATTAAGAGAGAAGAAAAAAAAAAAATTTGGACTGCCTTACAGAACAAACCAGAATCAGCGAGCACTATGATATCAGAAAGAAACACAGGAGAGATCAAGAGACCATTTCTCATGCCAAAATTTTAAGTGATAAACTAAGGTTTTCTAATATTTTTTTCAAAGGAAGATCTGAAAAACAACGTATTCTGAAAAACCCACAAAGCCAGATTTTTATTTTCTAGACATAAAGCATTGACTGGCACCTGACAAAAATTCTAAGAATTTGCATTTGCTTTTCCTACATTTTTATATTTATTGTTGAAACTTGCTGTTGGTTTGGGGGTTTTTCTCACAACACAAATTAAAACAGAATAATACCGAACATACTGGAGTTGTAATTTTTCTTCAATGACTAATCAAGAGGAATAAATATTTAACACATTAAGAAAATATTTGCATATGCCAATCACAGTCCTATATTTGTTACACACTGCTTTGCATTAATAGAAGAATGTATATTTAGAAATAGTAAGGACATTCCTAATAATTTTTCACATGCCAGCTAATCAAAGGCAGGCTCTTATATAGGTCCCACTTCATCCATTGACAAAGTGACAGTTTCTTTTGTAAAATGCTGCTCAAGTCAAGTACTGCATTCTTCTCTCTAACTTAAAACCAGGCTCCAAAACAAACCAAAGAGTCCCAGAAAGGTAAAATTAAGACTACAACATTTTTCCCCTCCATAAGAATATATTCTGTATTTCAAGAAGCTTAACACTTATGTGTGGCACAAATCTATTTTGTTCCTGGACTGTTTTGTTTCTGCAATTTGGGAATTTTTGGTTCGATTTTTTTTTTTAATTATTTGAGTTTTGTTGGTTCTAGTGTTTGGGGTTTTTTGTTCAGCTTTGTTTTTCAGTTTTTTTTGTTGGTTTGCTGGGTGTTTTTTTAAAATAATGTTAGCAGGAATATCAGCTTTGAGTGGTGAAAAACATTAAGATTTAACTCCCATAGGTGTTTTGTTTCCTCATTTACAGTTTCTGAAAAAGGCTGTTCCTCTACAGTACATTTTTGTAGTAGTCCCAAAAACTACTGAAAGAATACCACATAGAAGTAGATGTTCCTTGCGAAGTACAAACTTACATGGCACCTTACTTAAGCAATGTATTTTCACTTACATAAAAGTTTCAAAAACATCTGTTCTCTTCCTTAGGCTGCATGATACATAAATTCACAGAACATAGACTATGACAGGTCATTTCAAATGGGATATCTGAATGTGCGACTGTGAGATTTAAAAGGAAATATATAAAGTGACTAGAAATAAGCAAATTTGGGTAGAGTCTTGGGAAGAGCTGATAGACAAACCATATATAGAAAATAAAAGTAATACAGTAACATTAAACGTAATCCCAATATTTATTCTACTGTAAATCAAAATTACGGTGGAAATACTGTATGAGACTACCTAGGGATTTTCTTCTACCTCCTCACAGTGTTAGGTGGTACATGACTTCGCCCCCCCGCAAAAAAAAAACCCAAACCCACACAAAAAAAACCACAACAAAAAAAAACACTTTAAATGGCCATTCAGTTACAACACGCTCTAATGACTATCCCACGGCAGGATCAACCATACTGAAATCTTTCTCCACAGTTATTTGTCTAATCTGTTCTTAATAATGCCAGTTGCAGAAGTCTACAATCTTCTTAGGGAATCTATTTTAGTACTGACTTTTCCTTATTATTACAAATTTTTCTAAATGTCTAACTTAATTTTTTTCTTACATCAACTTAAACATATTACTTCTGCTACTACATGGAACAGACCTGGAAAACAGGTAATTCCCTTCCTATTTCTGCTTGCCTTCTACAAACATCTACCTTCAGGCTTTTAATCAAGCCATTTAATCCAGCAGTCCTCATGCACCATTTTCTAGACTTCCCTTACCTAGATCTGCATTTCAAAATGGTACCTACTGCTCCAGCTATAGTCTGACCAGCATAGCAACCAGAAAAATTATCTAATGTCTTCAATGTAGTCAGTTCTCCTGAATGTAAGTAGCAGAAGAGCTGCCTTTATGCATGTTGATTTGTATACAACCTGTAATTCCCTGTGACTGCTAACTTTCCCCACAGAAGGAACTAAACGGTATTACCTTAGTTCATCTTACTGAGGTTAATTATGCCTACTGAAGTATAGAAATTAGAATCCAATTCCATCAGTACAACTTTTTCAGGCAGTGTTACATAGGATCAATGCAGCTTGCATGATCTGGAACTTGCTGCATGGAAAGTTTCATTTATAATCACTTTTTCAGTAGAAAAAAAATCTATTTCTGTTTCTGTGATAAAAGTGTTCACTTAAAAGATGATAACTCCTGGCCACCTGCATAGTGAAAAAAACCTACTTAAAAAAAAATCAATGGACTCCACAAGAAAAAAATAAATTCCATTTGTGTATATTTATCATAAAGTTCTTTTAAAAACTCCTGCATTTTCCAGAACAGCCATTTTTCTAGTACTCAACTATGCTTCTGAATTATTACTCATATTCCTTATTTATTCACCTTATAAAGCACTAACATAAAGTCAGTATTAACAAAACTTAAGACTCAAGTGCACGTATGTAGAAGGTCCCCATCATGACAGTTACATTAGTTTTGTACATTATAATGTGACTACAACAGGGTGCCATTTTTCCCTTTGGTTACAACTAGGCAGGTGTCAGACATCAACATTGCTAGTTAGAGGCACAAACACACAAGGTTTTCTCTTTGTGGTTCTAGTATTAAATCTGAGGAAAAGCATTGACATGCATATAGAAAGGAGCTATCTACTTTTTCTGCATGTAGAGGTATTTTCCTGTTGATTTCCAGTGACAACTTAAGTCAAAATGCTCAATTCTACATTTTTGTGACAGAACGAGTATCAGAATTTTGGATGAACAGAGGCCAAGAGACAAGAACAGACACAGTCACATCCCACTGCACACGACTGGACTATTTACATTTAACAGCCTGATACTTAAATGGAGCAAATAACAATACTGAAAGCATAGCTTCATAGCACAGGAAAAAGTCAGGATGGCTTCTATCTTCAAATTGTTCTTCAGAGTATATACATATATTCTTTAAAATATGAGAGTATAAGCCATAACTAGCAAAACAAACCCCAAACCCCACAATCCAAATGCTGGTTGCCTTGAATCTAAGCAAAGAAACACACCGTTTTCTCTACTGGTATTGAGTATTTGTTTGTTTTTATAACTATAATGAACCCAGATTTTGAAATAACAGAACTTCTCCAGGAAGAGAAGCAATTTTCAGAGAGGGCTCAGATCTTAAAAAAAAAAAAAAGTATTCAGAAAGACAGCAAAGCCTAAGAAATTCTAGTCTGCCAAGACACTAATACAGTATGAGGGAGAATAGCAGAGTGCAGCCAGCATGATAAACACTTTAGGAAGCTGACTGAAGAGAGGCAGCAAGAAAAAAAATCCATCAGCGCTCAGAAATCTGTCATTAAATACATTACTACCCTTCAGTGGATTCTTAGCCTTTTTGAATAGTGATATTCACATAATGTAATGAGAAGAAAACCACACACAGATTTTTAAGAAATTACAAATTGTATTATCTTCAGAAAAAAAGATCCTTGCATATAGCTCTCATAGTGCCACTATGCCTCCTCTAACAGATACAGTAGATATCCATCAAGAAACATTTTTTTAATACAATTTCAAAAGCACCTGATTCTGTATCTGTGAGATGAACAAAAAAAAAAGAGATTCTCAGAGACTACAGCTTAATCGTTTAACACAGGTACCCAAGGATGCATATTTTATTGAAAATGGTTGACCTGTTTTCCCCAAGGTTTAACCTGAAGTCAGAAAATACTTTCTAATGCAAATCTTTCCGTTTGGAGGGGGGAGGACTGTTTAGCTATATTTTAAGAAAGCCAAACTACTTAATAGTGTTTCATCCCCAATCGTTTAGAAGTTATTAACAACTAAAAAAGGTTTATGCTATCTAGTTTTATACAGATGGATTTACATGTAATATTTACAGGCAGTTTCTGTAAAATTGAGAAGAGTTGAGTCAATCTACAGAGTTCAAGAGTGAACTGCATACTTTCTACAAAATTGCTACACCAATTAACAGTTCAAATCTTGCCAATATTTTCCAGGTGGCAGCAATCCTCCTCGTCTCAACTTGGAAATCAGTGCCTTTTAAAAGATACTGTAAACAGCACAATATCCTCCACTGACCTGGAAAAAACTTCAAGAAATGTAGCTTCAGCCCTCTTATCTGGATTAATACACACGTTTGGTATTTCCTATTTTAATGTTGGACAAAGTCACGAGACAGACGCCTACTCCATTAGAAATGCCCAGACTAGTTCATAGATGTCATCCAAAATTCTGCCCATAAATAGGCCTGCCACTATGCTTAAAATTAAGAATTGATAGAAAAATCAAGTTGGCATTTGATACAAGCACAAGATATTTCCCTGTATCACAATCTCATTTAACTATGGCTGCAAATGCTACTGTAGATATAAAATCCAAAAGGTTAAAAAAGTTGTTTATTCAAAATATAAATTATTTTTAAGAGGCAATTCTTGTCTGAACTTCTTGCACTCACAGTTTCATGTCATGGTCACTCGTTTTCTCAGAAAAAGAGTAAGGTTTGAAACACCCAAAATTCTGAGTATTCCCTCTGGATTCAGCAGAACATTAACAGCAGTCACAAAGTTTCTCATGTATCCATCCAGAGAGCTACTACTAGGAATTACAAAAGAATCTGCCAGGAAGCAAGGAGACATCTCATTGCTCTAACATTTTACAATGTTCGTTTCAGCCAAGAGTTATTTTTATGGACAAATATTGCCAAGATAATGAAGAAATAAATAACAGAAACAAATGAAAAAATGCACCACACTCCACCAGACTGAAGTATTCCTATTACTTTTTTCTGACCATGTTAATATTGTTATTATTTCATTTAGAAAAGCTTTGTACCAGAATAGATTATGTTAGTTTAAGATTAGCCTGAAGTAACACATTATCCTTATGTTATCTCTAGTGTTAAAAAACACCAGTTATAGTTTAGGTTTCTTTAATTGCTAGAGCTCTTTTCTCTAGGCTTTTGTTTTCTACAAACCAGACCTCCATTTACAAAAGTAACACGGTTAAGTGTATTTTCTAACATATTATTTACATTATTTCGTTCACATCTTTCACTTTATCTCTGCTGCCTAAAATAGATTTCAATCCAAGTAGGTTCTATGTTAAAGTAAAATTCTCTACAGGTTTTGATTTAATCACAAGATTAACATGAGTGAAGGATAAAGTTAGTCAGGAATTTTTATGTATTTGTAAATACTTTAAATGTGTATGTATATATTTATATACTGAGCCATATATACGTATTTTATAAGACTTCTATAATTAATCAAACATGCTACTACATCTTAAAGTGTGGGGCACAAAGCATATAGACAATGCAGACCGAGGCACTTGGCAAAAAGGTAATGTGCTGTGCCAATTTTTCACTGTACATCACTATAAAACTCATTTTCATTTGTGACCTAGTTCAGGGTTTTAACTTAAGCTTCCTGAGGTAACAGCCAAATGCTCCAAATCCAGTGTGCCACCTACTTTTAAATTTCTCATTGTCTGTTTAAGACCAGTTTCTAATAAACACCTGTGCTCCACAAGAAGCAGCTGTTTCTACCTTTCAGTCATTTACAATGATTAACACCCAACCATCAAATTCTATGTTTGTTAAAGGCAGTTCTCCTGGCAGGAAACTACCTCCTACCGTAAGGCTGCAAACTCCAGGCCCCATTAGCTATATTAATTCTGAAATTATTGAAATGCAGTAAACTTAGACATACACACACTTCAAAGAAAAACACAAACATTGAGTCTCTCTTAGCATCCCTAGGACTACACAAGCAGAATTTTGTTTCATTTTATATTATTTATGATTTGTTTGGTTTTCAACACTTTTAATGCAGCATCTTCATTCTGGTTTCATTTATTTTTTTTTATATGTATATATTAAAAAACAGCAACTCCCTCTTCCTCTCTTCCACCTCTCACCAGCACACATGCTGCTTCACAAGAGGTTCCCAGTCCCTGAACACAACCTCAGACAGTACAAGTGTTGAGATAAGAGATAATAGTTCTTTCAAAAATGTAAATGATTAATAAATTCAAAGGGCTGGTTGCTGACTAGGTTTCAAGTACTGTATTTTAGATAATTATATAGATAATCACTTACTTTCTGACTTCTTTGGCTATAGCGATTATCAGGACATTATACATCTGCCTGAACAAAGCACATCCCTCTTTTTGCTCTAAAGAACTGCTATAATAGTGTTCATGTCTCTGGAGTAATACAAGGTATTCCTGTTTGGGGACATGAAAGATTCATACTAGTAGTAAAAAAAGTGTCATTTTACAACACATCATTTGTGGCAGGTGTCATTACATTCATATTTTCTGTTTGACTTCTTAATTGATGGGTAAGTCATACCACTGTTAGCAACTTCCAGTACTTCCTCTAGAAGTGGGTGAAGAGATACCAGAAAGACTACGATATTTTGAGTCCCAAATATTCCAGCTGCCAGTTTCACCAAATCAAACATTTCACATATTGGTACAGGATCTGTGGGTTGGTTGGTTTGTTTGTTTGGGTGGTGTTTGGGGTTTGTTTTTTTGGTGGGTGGTTTGTTTTTTTTTGGGGGGTGGGTATAACTGTATGTTATATCCATCAATTACTGAGCTAAATACAACCTCCCATTTACTGAACTGTTAACAGAAGACCTGCTAATGCATCTCCAAAGCTGGTGTTGTGAAGTATCTTGACAACTTCAAAACTATCCAAGTCTTAGACTAAGACTTATTTCAGAGGGTCTATGTTACATACATTCAGAGAAACTTTGTTTGGGTTTTGGGAGAAGGTATTACTGTTATCTTTACTGTCCACAGAAACACAAAAGAAGACAAGACAGAAATTAATCATACTATTTAAATGATAAAAGCTTCATTTTTCAATATTTTCTCTGTTCCCTCACTACTTTTTTTTCATTTTGCAGTGAAGCACAACATAGTGAAAAACTACCAGACAACACAAAACTAATGGGAATTTCTGAACAGTGACATACACATTTTGAAAGCTTTACACCAAAAAAATACGCGTCCAGGAAAATGAACAGGTTGTATCCTGCAAACTGACCCATGTCTGTGCATTCTGTAGGTCTAATGAGAAAACTGAGACTGCAGACGTTATATTCCATTTGTAGAGTCTCATGTGGGATTAGGATTTAAATGAGGCACCATATTAGTATAATTATGAAAGACACAAGTCTGAAGTTTTTCAGTGTAACACTCCATGGGTTTATTCAGCACACAGGCATTGAACTAAAAAACTTTGGTTTAGAATGTCTTTCTTTTAAGCAGAAAAATTACAGCAGAAGACTTGGTCTCTTCCAACCCTGTCTTGATAAGGACACTGCCAATTCAACAAACACAAACATAGAAGTTTACGCTGAGATTTCCAAAATCCTTCTGCTCTAGATTGCCAAGGCACTGATAAGTATTAGCCAGTTGCTCAAAAGACATAGCTGGAGCTGGGAATGGGGAAAGACAACATAAGGGAATTTTTTTACAGGGGTTGTTGCCCCCAGTCTCCCATGAAAGGGGAATACAGGTCAGGGGAACGTTGCTTGGAATGCCCCGCTTTCTCTTTAGCAGAGTACAACAGCAAGATACACACCTACAGGACCAGAGCTCTTAGGAGTCTCTTCATGCTGTCCTTACAGGGACACAAAGCGTGGCATGTGGGACACGCAGCCAGCCTGTCTTGTCTTTTATCAGTGAGAGGATATGGAAAGCGTAGGACCATCTTTCACGAGCAGAAATTCTTAGGATTACTCCTAGGATAACAGGCTGCACCCACTTCCCTCTCGATCGAACTGATGATCTAACTTCTGCCAGGAAAAGCTCTCAGAGCTGCTGCTGATCTCTTCTCACCCAGTTCAAATGCAAGGCAGAAGAGATAAGAAACAAGGATCCTACTCTTCATCAAGACAGCATAAACAGAAACTATACCTGTCCACAGAGAGGAGCTTCTGCTACTCAGCATAGTGCCCAAAAGACAGCAGGAATTTACAAAGCCAGACACCGAAGTTTAAAGCCACTAAATTAGGCTGTTGGAAACAAGCAGAGGAAAAGGAATGAGAAGGCAAGCAATCACTCTGAAATAGGGTCAGAAAAAAGCAGTGACCCTAAGGCTTAGAGAAGAAGCGATGATTCAGGTAGGAAAACGCACTAGAGCAGAGAATTGCTTCAAGGCAGCTGAATGATTAGGGAGAATGAGAACGCTGCCCCTTTTCGGGTTTCATTAATTATATGCCAAAGGAGAAGTAGTGGCAGCACACTCTCCACAGGTCATGCTGTGGAAGGACTTTCCCCAGCTCTCAGCAACTGTAGACACAGAATCATTCAAAGGAGATTTGTTATTTAATACACCAACTTACAAACATGCACCCAAGTGTGCCTATCAGCATTTAACTGCTTCAGCTGTCATTTAGTTGTTTCTTACAATGTACCACACGAGAAATCTAAATTGTCCTGGTCACCTTAGTCAACAAGTCATCTAACAGTCAAGCGCAGAATAAGTTTCCTGGCATTGATGAAATTTCTACAAAAAGGCCTTGAAAGATACATCAAAAATAGAGTAACTATTGCTTTATTTGATCGGCTTAAATAAAACTGCAATACATAGTAAATTCAGAAAGAAGTGCACTAGTTTGCATAAAGAAAAGACAGGCGTCTGAAAAAAAGTATTTAGCCAAAGGAAGATTCCTATTGCAGCAAGGATGACAACCTGTTTAAATAAAATCAGCTTCCCTTGCCTACATGACCTTACTTCCTCTACTAGATGATTTCTTGAGTACCTTTCCAGTCCGCTATTCCAAACAACAGGCATGCACTGACATAAGCAGTACCATCTATATCACAAATAATTCAATTATAAAAAACATATTTTGATTGTTTGTTTGTCTTTGATTAGGAGTAAATATAATTTAAGTGGTTTGGATGCTTGGTTTTGCTTTTCACAAAGTTCCATTACAGGTAAAAATAAGTGAGCAGGTAAAACAAACTAACAAAACCAACTCTCCTAAATCCTAGAAATCCTAGAAGGACACACAAACTGCAATAAATGTTGTTAATTTTTACTGGACAAAAGAAAACTTATCAAATATTCCTTGAAAGGTTCTGTGTTACCAACACGGTCCAAGAGCAATATTCATCAAGAATTTCAAACTGGTTTAGAATCCAGATCAAAAAAAACAACAAACCTCCAAACAATGAAAGCATGTCTTAATATTGCTTTCATTCGGTTCTCAGTTTGTGGACTAGAACTGGTACCCATGCTACTATCTCAAATAATTCACAACTCTAACGTTGCCATCGATCAGCTAACACTGATGCAAAACTGATTCAATGTTTATCAATAAAAAAAAATTCTCTTTTAAAGAAAATAATCCCAAGGATTAATTCCCACAAGTTTAACAGCTTAATACCAGCAACAAGTCAGAGAAAAGGAACCCTAAATTTCCTTAAACTTTCAGTTGACCTTAAGCCTTTTCAATTCTTTTGCAACACCTAACAGAACACAGTCGTCTTTCAGTATGTGACTCTGTTTCCAAATCAAAATGTCACAAATCAAGACACCTGCAAGTGGAGTTATGGACAAATGATCATTCAATGCTGTTTCAGGAAAAAGGCTACACCACCTCAGACCACAGCTGAACCTCAATTTCTGACAGAGCTTCTGGTTATTGCTAGGCTTCTGTCAGATCTTATCTAGTATAAGCATCTTTCAGCAACACTTACAAAGAACAGAAGAGATTAAGAGCCAGGGGGTGGGAGGAGGTTCTAGAGCAGAAAGGCTGGGGTGAAAAAAAAAATAAAACCAAAACCACAAACCACCAAACCAACCACCACCACCACTATATCCTACTATATTCTCTTGTAAAAAACATATCAAACCTGTTTTCAGGATATACATCTGGACACACTTCTAAACATGCACTCCACAGTCAAAACAAGCATTTTTCTGGCATTTGATTAGTCATCAGGCCCTCTTAGATCATTAATCTGAGCTTCAGTCACTCCTGACCTCAGCTATCTGAGGACAGCATTGTGCACAGGACTTACTTCTTAGTAGGTCATTAAATTGGAACATACTATAGTTACAGCAAAACTCAAAACTAATTCTAGCATGACATGTTTTTCACTAGGCAAGCCAGAGGGTTATCACCAGCCTAAAAAGAGCCAGAGGGCTTGTTGAGTCATCCCCAAAATAAGCTTTTATTCAAAACTTAAAAAAACCCCTAAAAAACATTAAAAAAATTAGCCACAGATAATTCCAGAGACAGAAAGATTACTCCAGGACTGAACATATTTTACAGCATCTCAAAATACACAATAAGGAAGCTGATAATTCATTCATTGCTTTAAGAGACAAAAAGTTAGGACTTGGGATCTAAAGATACAGCTATTTCGATAGACAACTTATTTAGGGGAAGAAATGAGAAGGGGAAAAAGTGTTAATCAAAACATGTAGCTTTGTGGTAGCTTAAGTGGTAGCTTAGTTCTAGTGACTATACAAATTAAGGCCAGTAACATGTATTGAGTAAATACAGGATATACTTGTGGAAAGAGTTTTCTTTTGATCTGTTAGTTTTTTCATTTTTGTCCACTGTCCATAAAATCCATACTTGCCTGCATACTTTAACACGTGTATTCCCCCAAAATAGGTGCCAGACATGGACCAGGCTGTTTAAAACACTACCAGCCAGCAGAGGCAGAACAAGGCACAGTCTCCTACAGAGGTTATTTCACCCCATGTCTACATCCCATCCCCCAAAACGAAGCAGAACCTCTTTTCCCTTGATTTCTCTGTCCAGATGGAAGCCAGACACGAGCTGTAATGTGAACATGTTGACCCAGTCAGCTGCAAGTGCCAGCACAGGCTGTGTCCCCCCCATCAGGTAGCGCTCAATCTGGGGAGTTTGGCATCAGATCCAAAGTGACAGTAGACTGGGTTTGTCTCCTGACCAACGGAGACAGTCTAGTTTGGTTTGATTTTGTCTCGTCCCGTCCCCCCCCCCGATATAACACTTAATAAAACAGATAACTCATAGATTTGGTGTTTAAAAAGCATGTGTATATACAGGCTTGAGATAGCTTCTTCAGCCTGGATTTTGGGAATTGCCAGCCTAATGTCAGCTTTTAGTGAGAAAATAAGCTAAATCTTTGCTTACAAAGTCACTGGGAATACAAGTTTTTAATCCCCTTACATTTTAAAATGCTTTTTCTTGAATCAGCCTAAGGATCCAAGTGTTCCGATTCAGAGAAGTCCTTAGGCTGCAAATCCATTTACTAAAGATAGGATTACACAGCATATGTACATCATTTTACATATGATACTTTTAGGGAATTTAAATTGACAAGGCAGCCTTAAAAAGCTTTCAGTAGGTAAGTGAGCTTTACAAAAGTATTTACTCATATTTCTTGAATTTCAATACATACGCTGTACTATCTCAAAAACTTGAGGAGATCTGAAAGTTTTACTAAGCTTAAAAACAGACATAGTCCTTGTCTTGGCTACCTTGGTAATCTCTGCCCAACTCTCCAGCTTGTCCAGGTGTCACTGAACAGCAGCACATCCTTCTGATGTGTCAGCCACCTCTTCTAGTTTGGTGTCATCAGCAAACTTGCTGATGGTACACTCCATCCCTTCATCCAGGTAACTGATGAATATACTGAGCAGCACTGACCCCTGGGGAACACCACTAGTTACAGACCTTGATTGGCTCTTACAGGCAAGAAGAGGCAAAGCCCAGTTTCAGAAACCTGTTAGAAGGCTCTCAAGACTTTTGAGCTGTAGTTCTGAACATTCTTCCCGTTACTGTTTCTATCGCTCATTAGAGAAGAGCGGTATAAACACTTAAGAAACTTTGCACGTGCCAAAAGAAAGAAGGATCCTTTAGATAGCGACTGAGAAACCAGGAGAAAGACAGGCCAAATGACTTGTCTCTAAAGCAGGTGGCCAAATTGCAAATAAAGATATTTAAGACAGAAAGCATCGATCTTCAGAAGCAGACTAAGCAGACAATATTTAACTGGGGAAGGGGGCAAACATTTTTAGTAAGCTTTCAGAATCATTACATATTTGTATAGCTCAGTAGTTTCCCATATTTTTCCTTTATTTTGCATGCTATGCACAGCCTTTCAGGTCTGTGCTACCCACCTACAGGCGCCTGGACTTCCTCAGCACCACACTGCAGCTTAGTCTGCATAAAAGATTGATACGTTTGCTGTATATTCTAGATAAGGTAACAGCCCAAATGAGGTCAGTAACATCTGCCTGCTTCAAAATAGGAAAGAACCCTCTTTAGTAATGCATTTAATATATTGACACAAGTGAATACTGGGACATATGAATAAGTCATAAGGAAGCTCTGAGTAACCCCTTGCTATTCCATCAGAAAATAGGGTGGCTACATACTGTTAGGTCACAGGTTACCTTGCATAAATTTCTGCATGAAAAGAATTTCACAGTTTAAGCAACCCCCGATGATGGACAAGACTAGAATCCAGAGCCATGTCTCTTATGAATAAGGTTGAATAGAGTTCTCTTCCATGCACTGATTTTAAAACAGAAGTTATACATGAATTCCAAGTCTGCCACATTGGTATTTTAGAGTTTTGGAAAGATCTTTAGATTTTCAGCACTGATGTGAGTATTCTAAAACATTGCTAACAACTCAGCTGTCCAACATGCTTCATTCAAGAAACAAAATAAAAATAAATCACAGTGTTGAATTCAGAAGTAGTTTTACCTGAACGTTCAGAAATGTATGATAATCTAATGGGAAAAAAAAAAAGACCACTCGAGCAAGAATAGTAAGCTACAGATGTAACTTAAAAATCCCCATACAAAGTATAGCCCATATATAATAAAGTTCAAATAATCCTGAATGCCATGACTCATTCCAAAAGTACTTTTTCAATGATTGTGTTAAATATGGAACATGATCCAACTGTGATATGAAATTTAAGCTAGGAGAAAATACACAGAAATCATTTTAGAATCAGTTATAAAAAAAAAAAAACAGGAAACACTAACATATCCCAGATGTTGAAACACTATGTTCTGCAAAAACTATGCTGTACTACAATAGTAGGTACTCAATAGACTATATTAGGTTACATTCTTGTTCTCAGTAGACATTCTCTTGAGAATATGTTTATTAATCAACAGGATGTATAGTACCAGTTTTTTAGGCATATGAGCTTTCAGAAATTCACCAAGATTCAGACATTCAAGGAGTCAGTAACAGCAAGTCCACAGAAGCACTGCAAAACTGTATCAGCCCATTCTGCTCTTTGAAGCAGCCAAAATACACAACTCATTTGCCATAACATTATTAAATATGAAATTGGCTAACACAAACTGCTCAGAATAATTTTGGTAACATGGCTTACAATTCCTGTGAAAAATATCATGACAATTGGTTAATGCAGCTCTTTAGGGCTTTCTTTTAAAAAAGATCATCTGAAAGACTAATTTTTCCTGTGTCTACTTGCAGATTTTTGACTCTTGAACTGTGTATCTGCTCATTAGAGCAAATGACAATAAAATAAGACAATTAAAAAAATGAGCTTGTTACCTTAAAGGTGGAGATTTGGATTCATTTTCAGGTATACCAATATACTAAGACTCTGTCTTAATGTCATCTGAGAGATTTGCAAGAACTGCTAAGTACAGTAGTGAACTCAATTGTTTGATTACCTCAGTAGAGGAATGCACACGATTAAAGACATAAAACAGACTGAGTTGGAAGAACATATTTCAAAATCAACAGCGAGACAAGGGTTTGCAGACAAGCAATCAAGTGGAGAATGATGGCTAATAAAGGATGAAGAGTAGTTGTTTCAATGATTTTTGTAAGCCTTGGTAAGGAAAATAATTCAACAAGACACTGAAGGAGCAGTAACAGTATTGCTCTCAAGTCAAGAGACCCCTCTATCATGAAAGTCAAGAGAAAAGCAACTTTCAAGGAAACCGCATAATCAACCGTGAAGGCACAAGATTTTTAAAAAAAAAAAGCCACCACCCTGAAGGAGACTTCTTTTCAAAACGCAACAATGTCAGAAACAAATTAAATAAAAAAAAAAACAGATTAATAGAGGATGGATGGCGCAATTTAGCTCAACATTGAAAAGTTCCAGTTGCACCCCTGTTGCATAGACAAAGAGGCCAAAAAGTTCCCATCTCCAAGATCTGCAGAGGTCAACGTGGAAAGAAGTGCCAAATACAACATCTAGTACATGTTGACTCATCTAACCACACACCTGCATAATCTTTGCTTTTCCTCTTTTCAAAACCAGAGCCTGCCTAGAAAATTATAAGGTTAAAATAATTATAAAATTAACCTCGCTATAAAATACGGTTCCAGGGTTCTTCAAGTATTACCTGTTTGGGGCTGGGCTGCTGATTCCAGCTCAGCATGGCAATATTTAATAAGGCTACTATGCAATCTCTATACACCACTGGTATTGCAAAAAGGGATTTCTGCATGGGAACCGTGTTGCAAAGGGGAAAAAACATCCTGTAATCATGCAAATGGGCCCCCTAAGAATACAAAAACGGAAGTCACTCAGTTTGATCTCTCATGATGACTTAGCTAGTGTACAAAACACAGAGAAATCACCGTCATCCAGAGTTGCCTGCTACGTACTGTTCTAAATGACACACAGCTTACTCAATCTCACAAATGACCAAAAAAAAAAAAACAACAAACAAAAAAAACCCCACACCACACACCCCCACAAAACCCAGAAGATTTACAGTCTTTATACTGGGTTTATCTGCTATGTCTGCCAGCTTTTTCTAGTTAGATGTTTCCATTCCCTTTCAAATTTCTTTAATCCACTGATCTTAGTGTCACAGTTAATGAGCATGTAAAAATACATCAACAGCAAGTTTTAAAAACTCTCTGAAGCCGATTTATTTTCTCTTTACAAGCGTGGGTGGAGGGTTCCTTCTGTAATAAGCTGTATCTCTTTGCTTTTGACAAGAAATAAAGATTGAAATGTAAATCAACAAAAAGGCACAAAAGTGATAAGTTTGTATTTCAGAATTACACTGACATAAAAACTTCCATTTCCTTTGGATTACAGCGCAGATCAGTTGGGGGTGGGGGAGATGGGGTGTTTAATGATTTGCGAGTAAACAAAAGAACCTCTCTTGAAAAACTGTACAGTTCACCGTGCAAAACTGAGGTGTGGATACATTATGCAAGTATTTTTTTTTTCATTCATACTTTTTCAGGAGAGCAATGTTCATGAAAATCAGGTGATTGTGAACAGAATAGACAGTTTAATACTTTCTCCTCTATAAACATTATTGTTGCTCAGAGAAGGGATTTGGTAAAAAAAAATAAAATCACATAATTCGTTAGAAGTGTCTCCTCCACCACACAATTCCAACATAAATACTTATTTTGGCAACTTAGCAACCAAAGATATTAAAGCAGATGTAACAGGTGCATAAGCACTTAACCATAGGGCCATTGCTGGAGCATATAACAGCACCAAAGCTTTTCATATTGGACAAATTGCATAATTACTTTTTAAGTACCAAGTGTAACTAATTAGCACTTTTTAAGCCAGTATATATGATCCTTATGTCTTGGATATTTCCATTTAAATTTTCCATCAGCAACTACTTTTCTAGTGCAGAGAAAAAATTACCAAGAAGAAGGAAGAGTAATATACATGCATGATGTACCAGTATCAATTTGAGTTTCCATACACACATAATAGAAAAGCCAAAGCAGCTGTACATACTCATTAGCACTCCAGCTGTAATCTGAGATGAAGATTAGTCAAATACACTGATTAAATTGTTACCTTTAATAACTAGGCAAGCACAGAAATAATTCATCTTTACAAACTACTTTGCAAAATACATGCCATGGGATCATAAACCTGTGATAAGTAGATATTATTTCTTTGTTATTGCCAGTTGGAACTTGCTCTCTGAGTGACTGCTAGTGTTTGTTCACTTCATGGCATCTTATGAAATATTTGTTTAATTTACACAATTAATAATTAAGATAATTGATAGCAAAGTGGGAAGTAATATAGAATGTGTATATTTCTAGTATTATTCAGCACAATTATTTTTCTGTTCTAAATAATTAAAATTTATGGAGCAATGGAGATGAACCTTGTACTATTTAACTTACAGCCAACATGAAAATTGCTTTTGAGGTAGAAATTCAAGTCAGAATTAAAATACTGCCCAAATTTTAAGAGAGGCTAAAATCCTTATATCTAATGAGGAACTCTAAACGAGCCTTGAATTACCTAAGACCTAATTAAATCCTAAGAGATAAACTGGGATGCTGCGATTATAATCTGTAACTTTGTCAGCATTACCTCCTGCTCTAATTCCACTTTTTTTTTTTATTAAGGAATGTTTACATGACAAGGCAAGTCAACTATAAAACCAGAACATCTTAACTTTAATGTGTAACACTTATAATCCTAGAACTGCCAATTCTTGTCCAAATTTTAAAAAATAATGTGAGAATTATTCCTTAGCTGAGAAGCTAAGGAAGGTTTGTTAGACCATTTGTTTGTATGACCACATATATATTTATAATTGCAAACTTGTCAATAGGCAAAAACATCAGGAAGCATGAGGCAACAGGAGTTAGAGATAACACTAAACAAAACAAACGTTCAACAGTTTTCACTCAGGATGGTGGATGTAAAGTATTATTTTATAAAAGCAAGACAGCTCACAGAAATAAGTGTATAGATAATTGGATGATATCACAATTTTAGTAGTAAGAAAATTCAAAGAACTTGCTGTCCCACCAGAACAGAGACAAAAATCTCTATGCAAGAACACTGGGAAACAAAAGACCAAGAACATTAACTTGCAAGTTAAGCGGCAGGCACTTTATTAAACACATTAAATTATACCATTTGTCATATTCTAGCAAATATTGTACCTAAATTTAATGCAAAAAGGAAAGGAATTGCTCAGAATTAATAGAACCTATTAGCCTAGCTTCTCATTATTCTGTATTCATAGTTTAATCTAAAAATATGGATGTGAGGGGAAAGTAGAATAAAACGCATCATAAATTTATTAACATCACTCACTTTATCTTCGATAAAGCAACTATAAAGAAAATTACCATTATATGAAGACTCAGTAATAAGCTGTGCAACTAGTTAAACTGGAGAGCAAGTTCATATAAGAACCATAACGCAAGTAACAAGCTGAGACCAACAGGTTGCCCACAATAAAAAAAATAAATATCTCAGCCTATATGGGAATTAACACTGAATAGCAGAGGTAGGCAAAAAGCTGATTTTCAAAAGATACTTAAAAATGACGGCACAATGTGCCAGTGCAATTTATTCATGGCATGATGTTATTCATACTGTTCAAGATAAATATACGTGCCATGCAAAGAGCCAGGTGACATTAATGCTTGACTAACAGAGAAGAGATTAAATTCAGTAATTTAGTCGGTAAAATCATGCTCTTAGAACTGAGGAGAATAATTTCAACTAGTCCACTTGAAAAGCAAGAAGATAATGAAAACAACAGCAGAATGACTATATGCCACCAATGGGATACAGCCAGAAAAAAAGAGAAGTGATCCTACAGCGTGGGATTTGCAGAGATCAGGCAGTGATCCAGATGTGGGACTTCCAGAAGCAGTCAGGCAGAAATAGTATCACACCACAGGAGACGGGCAAAGCCATATCCAGGAGACAAAATAGAAAAGATTAAACTGGAACATGAACAGAGAATGTTATTTGAGCAACGAGAAGAAATAAGAGCCTAGTAAGAATACACTCACTCATCCTCACATAACGAAGTCCAAGGTAAAAATATGACTCTGTGCATACAAAGTGAGCAAAAGGAAAAGCAAATGGAGAGAGAACAGCTCTTTTGGCTAAGTGATAATATGCGCACAAAAATAGACAAGTATCAAGGAAATTGCATGAACAAATTTAGAGGAACAGTCTAAATTCAGATAGTTAGAAATGTGAGACTTAAGAACCTTTGAACATGTTTATGGCATATTTAGCTACAAAATACCACCATTTCACTCCATAGAGTTTGGGACTATTGCATAAGTAATGAATTTACTAAAGATGCTTTTATCTCAATCATCTCTACAAAGTCAATAAGGCATGCTTTTAAAAAGCATCTGCTCAAGTTGTTTGCAGAGTTTTGGGGTAGTTTTTTGTTCTTTTTTTTTTTTTAAACACATAACACTCCCACTGTATAACATGGCCCTGAGTATAATACTGTGCTTGCCACATATAGGTAGCTAAGGCTTTATTTTACTGCAATTATTAAAAAAACAGAAGCATTATATTATCTTTTCACACAGGTTTTAAGCCCCTGTAAACAACTAATGCCTTTGCCCCAAAACCAGTATACATGGACCACTGCAGTAATCTTGCAAAGGTGGGGGAACGGGGAGGGGGGGGGGGGGGAAAGAAGGAGGAA